>CAKNYM010013179.1:0-11007 GCA_932195095.1 Andricus curvator | reverse complement strand
GCGCTTCCCAAGTTGCCCTATCTATGCGTTCGCTTAACTTATTTTGATAAGAATTACAGTAATTAGGGTCAGTTGTTATTAGATATTAACAATAGTTTTTCAGAGGAAATTCTTATTCATAAGTGAATCCCATTTCTTTTTAAAGACCAAGTACATCGAATTTTGCTCTACGCGAAGAATCATTCACAAAGATAATCACTATAACTTTAATTTACAAGTTTTTCAAAGCATCAAATGATCTGAACATTACACATAGAAAACGCTTGTTTGAATCAAACAAATGAGTGTAATTATGCAATTATTTGCTTGCATGGTGCAACATGTTAAAGTTTGTGCCAGAAAGATGGAAAAATTACAAGACACTCATCTGTCGGAATAGAATTACAAAAATCGAATGCATATTATAAATAAATATAGAAACTCCATGATAACTTATTTCATACGTTTCCCAAAAATATTTTTCTCAACAGAAAAAATATTTTTTTAAATTCAACTCTTTTCTTCGAACTTTAATATCTTGCACCGCACGAACGAAAAAATTGTGCTATAACTTTTGCTTACTGTAGTGTTCAAAATTGAACAATATTAAAAATAACTCAACACATTTTACGATTGTACAATTCAAAACAAGAAGAATTCCAATTTTTAAATGTATTTGTTTACATATACAGCAATTTACTTGAATAATCTCAATCAGTAAACGTATACAAAAGTTAAAATCAGAAAAATGTTCATATTTACACAACATACAAATTTTAAATGTTTAAAATTGAGTAATTAGTTAATAAAAGCTTCAAGACTTGAATTATATCAAGTGTAAAGCCTTAAACAAACTTTAATTCCAAATAACTTAAGCTCTTAGAGTATAAACTGTGATAAGCATGACAAAAATATGTGAACAAACTTAAAATTAAAGAATATAAATTCTGACACACATACCACAAAAATGAATGAAAACCGCGAAGGTAAGAAGAAGTGTTCTAACAACGATCTTTATTTCTTTCTTCTCAGACGTCGAGAAAAGTAATTGATAGATTTGGAATCTTTTCACAGATATATTGCTATACATAAAATTAAACAAAGAGGTGGAAAATGACACTGGATTCTAGTAGCATCGCGGTAAATTACACCTATGGCGACGTCTCACGACCGTGAGATGAATAAATATGTATAAATGTACACTCATCGCTATCATATCACTCAAGTTAAGAAATTTGCTAATTTACAATTCGCACAGAATACAAATTACGTGGTAGAAGCGATAAGATAAAATATATTTTAGACCAGAACAGACAATTTAAATTAGGTACATAATTTAATAGAACTTGGAGTCTATCCTCCTACTAATATGACATATGGGAAACAAATCAGTTAAGATGGTTCGGACGTTGAAAGAATGAAAAATGGACGACTGACCAAACAAGTGTATTAAGGTAAAGTAAATGGCGGAATGCCCAGAGGTAGACCGCTCAAAGAATGGTTCGAATCTGTGAATGAGACAATAATCCGAAGAGACATAAGAAGCCATAGAAACGCGACAGCATGCATACAAAAATGCATGGACGTGAAGGAAGCTAGAGTAGTATGCCAGGACATAAAAGTGTGGCGACAAATAGTTTCTAAACAGAGTGACAATAGAGTGAATGACGCCTGAAACAAAGACCTAAGATACTAATGGGCCCAAGTGGGGAATCACACCTAACAATTTTATGAGGCTCTTCACTTGGGGTGATTGCTAGATAGCTCATCAGCAACCTGAGTAGGAGAATAGGTGTAAGTTATAGATATTTTAGATTGATCTAGACTTCTCGTGTTATTTATTCAAATGACACATTCGTTCTGCAACACTGCTCCGACTCAGGTTGCTGATCAATCTCTCTAGCGATCACCCCAAGTGAAGAGCCTGACAAAATTGTTATGCGTGGTTCACTACTTGGGCCCATTAGTATCCAAGGTCTTTTATTTCAGGCGTCATTCACTCTACTGACACTCTTTTTATAAACTATCTGTCGCCACACTTTTCTGTCCGGGCATACCTCTCTAGCTTCCTTCAAGTCCATGCATTTTTTCATGCAAGCTCTCGTGTTTCTATGAATTCTTATGTTTCTTCGAATTAGGGTCTTATTCACACATTCAAACCATTCGTTCATCTATTATTTTCTCAACATGCCCAAACCATCTTAACCGATTTCTTTGACATATGGCAACTAGTGTCTCCTCTGCACCGCATTGTTTGAGGATTATCTCATTACTCACTTTGTCCATCAGTGTTTTGCCGCATATCAAGCGCAGGACTTTAATGTTAATCGCGTTAATTTTACTTTTATCCTTTTCTTGATGGGTCCACGTCTCGCTACCGCGCACAACACGGTCAGTATAAATATAGAATTATGTATTGCCATTTTAGCTTCATTTGATATATTTTTACTTCTGATAATGGGCCCTACTCTATCAATATTCCAATAACCTTCTTATCCTCGTTTATACGCCTATCACAGAAAAAACAGAAGATAAACTTTACATCGATTTCCGACGAAAGATTCTTTGCAACAAAAATTAACTTCACAGGATAAACTTTACACAAATATCCGTTAAACTTTCTTTTGTTTTTCCATGACAAACACATGTATTTTGAAAGACGCGAAGTTGGCTGAACAAAACTTTATCGCTCTAAAAAATTTCCTGTAACAAATTTTATTCTTAGTTTTTTCTGTGATCTAACTGCCCATATATCTTTCCGTCTCTTGTGCATAGGCTGCCAAGATATATGTACTTATCACCTTGTTCTATTCTCTCATCATTTAGGACAATGTTGCATATTGTTTTCTCATCTTTCTTTCAAACACCATCATTTTTGTTTTATTTACAATAATTTTGTGGCCCACGTTCTTCATACTTGTATTCAGTTTGATCAACATTATATCAAATGTATATTATATTTATTTCTGTACCTCGATCTGGGCTACTTATTCAGATATTGCAAAATAAAGTACAAATTTTATTTGTAATCATTACTTTAATATTCGTTTCTTATTTTGCCTTAAATTTTGTTCTCAGCTACCCTGAAAAATGTATCATTTCAATAAATTTATATTATTACAATTCACGGGATATCATTGTTAAAACTGCAATTGAAGTGTGTGGTACGGCAGTTGGAGGAAGAAAGTCTGGTGATGCGTGGTGGAATGATGAAATTCAAGCAGCCCAGCAAGAAAAGAAAAAAGCGCACAAGAGAAAATTAAACATGACAGGTCTTAGCGATGAGGAGAGAAATAGACTCGAAAATGATTACAAAGACAAAAAGAGGAAAGTTAAACGACTAGTCAAGAAGAGTAAAGAAAAAATCAGAACAGAAAAAGAGAGGAAAATAAAAAACAGCTTTGAAGGAATTATGAAACTATTATTCAAACTGATAAAAGAAAGTAAAAGTACAGAGTTTTTCAGCATGAGAAACAGCAAAGGTGAAATGCTATATGATATAGACGGGATAATAGACGCTTTAAAAGACTCTTTTAAAGAATTATTAGGAGGTGAAGATATAGGGCAACATAACTGTGACATAGAACATGATGCATTATAAAACCCAATTGAAAAAGTCGGTGTCACTGAGGTTAGAAATATAATGAAGAACGTAAAAAACGGTAAGGCTGCTGGCGTAGACAGTATTAGCGCTGAAATGCTTAAATACGGTGGCGAGTACATACCTTCCCAGAAGATTAAGAAAGGGAGATGAAAGCAACTGCAGTAATTACAGAGTTATCAGCTTACTAAGTACCGTAAGTAAAATATACTCAAAAATACTCATTCGTAGGGTAATGAAAATTACAGAAGAAAAGATATGGGAAATCCAAAGTGGATTTATGCTTAAGAGTAGGGAAGAAAGTTTTCTGTGCATTTGTTGACCTACACTGAGAAAAATGAATAGTTGGGGCTACTACCTTTTTATTAGTAAAGCATTCATTGGTTCTTACAACTGTTCAGTTAGTAACACCAACTAATTAAGTAGTCGGTTTAGGAAGCCGTTTGTAGTACTCGTGACTAGTTTACATTAGTAACGTTTTAGTAGTCTAAGTTACTAATAAATTAGTCATCTGTACTACTAATTGATTTTTCTGACAAATTGAAGTAGGTGGCTTAACTATTTTATTTGCTACCGTGGTTGGTACGACTGAGAATGCGACAAAGGTACCAACATACCTGCGTTAAAACAAGGGAGAACGTTTAGACATGGCCGTCATAACTCGTTGCTCACTTGATCTCTCGTTAATCATTTATTGATGAAAGTATGAGAAGTGTTGCAAAGTTTAGGCTTCGGGGATTATATCGAAGCATTTGAATGTATGTATAAGAAATTCAACAATCAAACGAGTTTTAAGTTTTACTGGAAATCCTAACCTACGAAGTGCATCTGCAATTAGAAAGATCCCAGTGGGCATAGGGACATATTTTTTTAGAACGTCTTATCAGCTGAACTGACATCAGCGTCTCTAAGATGTCCCAAAAAAAGATGCCCGCGTGCCCACTGTGATCTTTTTAATTCAGATTTCGATAGTATAGTGACAGATATTTTAATTAGTCCCTGTGACAAAAAGAAAATATTTAAACCTACAAATTTGTTAGTAGACATGAAAACTATATTTGTAAGTTCAACTACCTACAGATATTCGTTTTGACGAACTGAAATAGTTAGTCTACCTAATAAAATAGTAACGGCAACTACTCGTGCCCCAACTAACAAAAATAGTTCTCACTACTAACTAAATAGCAGTACCATTATTTACTAACTAAAATAGTTGTCCCAACAATTTTATTAGTTGTCCCATATAATCTTTTTTTTTAGTGTATAAAAAGCATTTGACAAGGTAAATAGAAGTAAACTTTGGGAAGTCCTTAGAGAGTACGGAGTCAATGGATGGCTCCTACAAGCAATAAAATCAATATCTACAGGCGAGTGTAAGAGTAAATGGGAAACTGAGTGACTGGTTCGATATTATGCAAGGCGCGAAACAAGATGCGTTATGTCCTCATGGCTATTTATCATATTTATGGATAAGTATCTAAGAATGGCCCTCTTCGACGAAAAAGGTCTAGATCTCGAAACAGTGAAGGTGCGTGGGTTAGCTTTCGCAGATGACAAGATTATAATGGCAGAATCAATCGAGGACTTGCAAAGAATGTTGAATAAACTTAATACAAGCATGAAGAAGATGAGCCTTAAAATTAACGTAAATAAAACAAAAACCATGGTGTTTGAAGGAAAAACTGAGAAAACAATGTGCAACATTGTCCTAAATGATGAGAGATTAGAACAAGTTGACAAGTACGTATATCTGGGTAGCCTATTCACTAGCGACGGAAAAATAGATGGGGAGTTAGATAGGCGCATAAATAAGGGTGAGCAGGTTATCGGTAGAGCAGGGTCCATGCTCAGAAATAAAAACATATCAAAAAAAGCTAAAATGGCCATACAATATTCTATATGCGGACCGACTGTACTATACGGTAGCGAGACATGGGCCTGTCAAGAGAAGGACAGAAGTAAAATTAACGCGATCGGCATGAAACCTCTGCGCATAATATGCGGGAAAACACTAATGGACAAAGGCCGAAACGAGACAATCCTCAACGAATGTGGTACAGGACAGATACTAGTTGACACATGGGAAAGAAATCAGTTAAGATGGTTCAGACATCTTGAAAGAATGAAAGATGAACGAATGACCAAACAAGTGTGTAAAGGTAAAGTAAGTGGCAGAATGCCCAGAGGTAGACCGCCGAAAGAATGGTTAGAATCTGCAAATGAGACATTAATCCGAAGAGACATAAGAAGCCATAGAAACACAAGAGCTTGCATGAAAAAATGCATGGACGTGAAGGAAGCTAGAGTAAGCTAGAGAAAAGTGTGGCGACAAATAGTTTGTAAACAGAGTGACAATAGAGTGAGTGACGCCTGAAACAAAGACCTTGGATACTAATGGGCCCAAGTGGGGAACCATACATAACAATTTTGTGAGGCTCTTCACTTGGGGTGATCGCTACAGAGATTGATCAGCAACCTGGGTCGGAGCAATGTTGCGGAATAAACGTGCCATTTAAATAAATAACACGAGAATTCCAGATCAATCTAAAATATCTATACCTAACACCTATATACCTACCTACTTTATACCTATATACCTATTAAAACATGATTCACAACAAATTTGTACCTCTTCCTTGGATGAACAAATTTTGTTTTGTCATTTTTTTTCGTAGCTGGTGTTATTCGTCTAAAAATTTGATTTTTCTATTTTCAATGCTGTTTTTTACAAATAAAACAAAAACTTCGCGTCATATCAAAAAGTGATTCATCAGAAATTTGTAGATCTTTTTTAGGTGCACAATTTTGGTGAGATGACCTTTTCTCGTATCTTGCATAGTTTGACAGCAAAATGGAATTTTTGATTTTTCATTATTACATTCTCATTCTAATGAGAAGGTATTGGTTTTATGTAAAATTTGACATAGTCGGTTTTCATCAAATCTCCACGTTTTGAGACCCCCTGAGCTAGAAAAAACGATTTTCACCAAGGTGTCTGTCTGTCTGTAGTCTGTATTCTGTAGTCTGTAGTCTGTCTGTCTGTCTGTCTGTCTGTAGCCACGATAACTTTCGAAAAAATGATCAGATTTGATTGAGCTTTGGCACACTTTTTTATGGCCGAAAAATAGAGAACGAATTCGTTAACCAGCTATTTTGGATGAAAATCCAAAAAGTGAGCACATTTTGAAAATTTTTGAGACCACTTTTTTGGAAGATTTGAAAATTCTATGTACGGTTATTAGTAGTACGCAAAATGACGAACAAAATATTCTTATGACTTTTCGTGATAAAAAAAAAATGACTGGAGTTATAGCATTTTCAAAATACCAAAAAACAAACGAAAATTAACATTTTAAGCCGAAAAACGCACGATATGAAAAAAAGTCAAGAGGAGAAAAACGTTGATTTTTGAACACCCTATAATATTTTCATAACAACTTTTTGAATTTTTTGAAAAATAAAAAATTCAAATTTTGATCGCACAAAAAATTAATGAAAAATCAAAAAAGCCATTTTGCTGTCAAACTATGCAAGATACCGGAAAAGATCATCTCACCAGAATTATGCACCTAAAAAAGATCTACAAATTTCTTATCATTCACTTTTTTATATGATGCGCAGTTTTAGTTTTATTCGTAAAAAACAGCATTGAAAATAGAAAAATCAAATTTTCAGACTAATATTACCAGCTACGAAAAAATGACCAAAACAAAATTTGTTCATCCAAGGAAGAGGTACACATTTCTTGTGACTCATGTTTCGATAGGATGCGTGGTTTTTGTTTTATTCGTGAAAATAACATTGACAGTAAAAAAATCAAATTTTTGAAAAAACAATGCAAGGTACGAAAACATATAAATGAACAAAAATTGTGCATTCAAAAAAGACTTACAAACCCGTAATCAATTTTTGTGGTAAGAATATATTCAAAATGAAAAAATTAACTTTTTTGATAAACGGCACAAGCTAAAATAAAATGTTAACTAATAAAATTTGTCGCCTGAATTATATCATTACTTTTCATTTGAAATCAAATACAAATTTAGTAATTTGTATATGAAGAACATATAACACGAAGCACAAAGTGCGCGCTCAGTGTATTTACCAAATCGCACGCCGTAAGTGCGCTCAAACTTTTTTGTTTCTATCATACGGTTCAAATGATTTTCAAATCAAATATCGAGCGCGAAGCGCGAGTGTCTGGATGAGAATGTGTTCCTTAAGGTCGATAGAACCTTGAGTAAATAAAGTTCCTTTTCAGTCTAAAATAAAAACTAATTTAACAATCACTTAATATGTAGAGGTTTTGATAATTTTATAATATTTGCAAACAAACTTTTTCTTTTCATCGAAGTCGAACACGAAGTTCAAAAATCTAGAGGAGCCTAGCGTAAAGCGCGATGCAAATACGCCCGAGCGCGTAGCGCGAGGCGAATACATAATCGAGCGCGAAGCGCGAGATCCAACAGTCGCGCGCCCTAGGTGCGCTCAAACTTGCGAGCGAAGCGAGCCGCGCGCGAAGCGCGCCATGAGAATGTGCCCGCGATGCGGGCAGATTTTTTTTTTGTGCGATCAAAATTTGAATTTTTTATTTTTCAAAAAATTCAAAAAGTTGTTATGAAAATATTATAGGGTGTTCAAGAAGCAATGTTTTTCTCCTCTTGACTTTTTTTCATATCGTGCGTTTTTCGGCTTAAAATGTTCGTTTTCGTTTGTTTTATGGAATTTTAAAAATGCTATGACTCCAGTAATTTTTTTTTTATCACGAAAAGTCATAAGAATATTTTGTTCGTCATTTTGCGTACTACTAATAACCGTACATAGAATTTTCAAAGCTTCAAAAAAAGTAGACTCAAAAATTTTCAAAATGTGCTCACTTTTTGAATTTTCATCCAAAATAGCTGGTTAACGAACTTGTTCTCTCTTTCTAGGTCATAAAAAAGTGTGCCAAAGCTCAAGCAAATCTGATCATTTTTTCGAAAGTTATCGTGGCTACAGACAGACAGACTACAGACAGACAGACACCTTGGTAAAAATCGTTTTTTATAGCTCAGGGGCTCTCAAAACGTGGAGATTTGATGAAAACCGACTATGTCAAATTTTACATAAAACCAATACCTTCTCATTAGAATGAGAATGTAAAAAGAACTAATTTTTAACCAAACAGTTGCATTTATAATCAAATATTTGTAGTTTTGTACTTTTAATCAAAAGAGCCGACATCTCAAGAAAATAGTTTAATTTTCGCCCAATAGTTGAATTTTCAACTCGAAAAGACAAGATTTTTAGAAGACAGTTGAATTTTTAACAAGAAAGTTCATCTTTGATGAATTTCCAACCAGGAAACACAATATCTTTTACTATAAAAGATGAATTTTCGGTCCAAAAAGAAGAATTTTCAAACAAAATAGTTGAATTTTTAACTAAAAAGAATGAAATTTCAACCAAAAATAGTTGGATTTTTTTATTGGGTTCTATTAATTCAGTTCGAATTTAAGCAAAAAACGAGAAAATGGAAGAGTTTCTTGAAAAGAGGCAAAAAATTGGAATTTAAAAAAAAAAGGGGGAAATAGGGAAAAGAGTGTACGGTTAATTAAGAGCGTGTACTGTGCACTGATATATTTACTTTTCTTACTCGATACATATTTTTAAAATATATTTTTTACTAGTAGGGACGTTTTGTTATGCGATGCTGTTAAAATAAAAACTAACCACTATTTTATAAACTTTAAGGTTTTTATTAAAAACGGAACAACATGCTGGGTTATTTGATATTGAAATTAACACTTTTCAAACGATATTGATTGGATAACAGGATTAAGGAAATGTATTGGCGAATTGTTATCCGTAATTTCAAAAAAAGAAAAAGTAATATCTTTACGAAGAAATTTTCAGTTAATTACTCCTTTATTCAGGAAAATGAATCCGAAAAATTTCACATTATTTGCATATATTTTTCATATTAAACTAGCGCCCTAGATAGAAGGTCAGCTTCCCAAATGATATTTTCGGTATTGTCTCCGTTATGATTGGTTTGTATGTACAACAGAAACCATATGCCATCTCTATGAACATGATGGGATTTAATACCATGTCTTCAGCGATATGGAAGACGTGGACGAATATTATTTTCCTCAGGTAGAATGCAAACATCGCCTAGTATTCCACCACGTGCTACTTGCCATACTCCAAACTTGAAGCTCAAAAACTCAAATATTCCATTTGGTGCTGGATCAGGAATTTGGTTGGTGTGCACGAGATAAGTGATAGATTTTTGCAGCCGGAATGTACCAGGTTCGTTAAATATCGAAGCATTTAATTCTGTAAAAAGAAAATAAAGATTTACGATTTTGAAAAGATTGAAAAAATTTTGAGATAGGGGAAATCATGAATGGATGGAAGAAAGGTTGAAGCCATAATATGGATGAATGACGAACAAGTAGAAAAATTATTAAATATCAAATTAAAGCTGGAACATTAATACTAAAGATAGCAATGCCATGACGTACATTATATTAACCATTTGTCCTATATTTTATACTTTTTCATTACGATGAAATTTTATTCAGATGATACTCTTCTGGTATGAAGTAAGTATTTACAGTTTTAAGCCTTTCAAAGGAATTCACCCAAGGAAACACAAGGAACATTACAAATATCCAAAACTATTCTACATTAGAGTTGCAAATCGAATGCTACCAACTATTGTACAAAGAAGCCCTTATATGTATATATATCTACCATGAAAAATCCTCCTGCCGGAAACCATCTTGGCACTCCAGTAACTAACTAAAATTCAAACCGAAGTATTGGACTACAAGGATATCTTTAAAAATCTTAGCAAAATCTTCTCCAACTTTATTCAAATTTACACTGATGGAGACAGGAATGGGATGTGGATTAGTAACTCCTGAAAGCAAGTAAAAATTCATACTGCCAGGCTGTTATTCAATATTCAGAGGTGAAACGTATGCAATTTCAAAAGTTCTCGAATTTAGAGAAAAACTAAATGACAACAATTTCATAATCCTCTTTTACTCTCTATACGTGCTATCGTAGCTGTGAAAAATTTCACCAAATCTGACTGTGTAACCCAAGCTAACCAAGAGTCCTTGGCAAAACTTCATTTTCTGGGAAGTAAAATAGTCCTATTTATGATTCTTCAGCACATATATGAATTAAAGGTAATGAAGAAGCTGGTGCCTTGCTAAGTTAGCCTGCACTTTTCATACAGAGAAATTTTCTCTTGTGTCAGAAGGATGCTTCTTGATACAAATGGAATTTCCTATTAAGTTGAGGGTTCAAAGAAATTTAATTTGTCTCAAAAAGAGTCTTTTTGCAGCACAAATTATCCTTTTGCAAAAAACTTCTCTTAATCTCTCTTTATTCATAATGTGTCCCCTAAGGGTTTACATGACCTCCGTTTC
>CAKNYM010013178.1:0-18086 GCA_932195095.1 Andricus curvator | reverse complement strand
CTTTTTCAATTGGGTTTTCTAATGCATTATGTTCTATGTCGCAGTTTCGTTGTCCTATATCTTTACCTTCTCAAATAATAAAGAAAAACGTAATTAATTAAATAATCATTTAATTAAAAAATCTTAATTTTAATTAAATAATTAAATGATGAATTTAATTCCAAAATAATAAGAATAATGAATTTATGTCATATATATATTCAAAAAGTCTTTTAATGTAAGTTCATGTTTCCACAGGTTACAATTTGAAATAGTAAAATTGATTAAATTCCACAAAAAAAGTGTGTTCTGAGATCAAATTATGCATGTAAAATGGTGAATTGAGTCATTTACTGAAAAATGAAAACTAAAATTTACTCAAAAATAAACAATGGTCCTTTAATTTGAAGTTGATAATCTCTTATAATTCTTATACAAACAAAAATTTCAAAAAGAAACTAAATAAAAAGAAGAGAACCCATTGTATTTTTATTCTGCAATTCGGTCACGGAAAAAAGTAAAGATTTTTGAATTAAATGGTTATATAATCAATTACATTTTTTTATTATTTGTCATTAATAATATTATATGATTACAATAAGGCAAATTGAAAAATAATTGAATTTTTACCTTCGAATTCTGTGAAAACATGAACTTAAATTAAACGACTTTTCAAATATATGACATAGAATCATTATTCTTATTATTTTGTAAAAGTATATTCCATTAATTAGATGAACATGATGATAAAAAAATGTTAAATAGCCATTTAATGTGTTTTAATACTCTATGGTTGGTTTTCTGTAAAAGCCTAAAACGTGTCAGGCTTTCAGAAGAATAGCTGAGTATTCTTCTGAATTCCTAAATCAACTAGGCACTTGGACGCCAGGTATAGATTTCGTCCCAAATTCTACTGAGCCGGCAGTCGGCTGAATGCCTGAATCCTCTAAAAGCTTACGATATATATATATATATATATATCAGGATTTAAACTAAAAATCTACAACAACAAAAAATGGTTTTTCATGCTCACAAAATATATCCCAGTTATTAAAATTAAAAAATTGAAACTTTAAATCTGAAAATGTTATCATTTTAAGTATTCAAATCTGAACTACAAATTAAAGCATAATAAGATTGTTTAGTTAGAAATAATGTTTCTAGAAATCTCGTTGAAAATTGTTTCATTTTTTTATGGAAGCATATTTATATATATGCACAGAAAAGCAGGGGGTTCACTAAAGTTGCGGCTCAAATAAAAGTTGGTATCCTTTAGAACTTGAACTCCAATAGATACCTGTAGAGAGCCAAAAGGGTTCCTGTAGAGCGCACTTTTAAAGAAAAACATGGAGGCGCATTCACAAACCAACCGCTTGCAAAGAAGGGCTGGTAAGTTAGGGATCGATTTACAGTTATCGACCAATGACTTGAGGCGAAAAGTTTCTTGCATATGAATATGCCTTTATGTTGACAACTTTGATACATAACCTGCAAATTATATTCATCAAGTCATTAAATCTACTTAAATTGCGGTAATATTTTGTACTTTAATTATCTTCATTAAGTTATGCCCATCAGAGTTCGATTACATGTGTGCTTTAAGGTAAAAATTATGGTATTAATTAAACAAAATGTCGAAGTGGGCAAAGCGAAAAAAAGGTTCCTTATAAATAGGCTCAATTACAATTGGGATCCTTTAGAACACCAACTGAGGTATCATTTAGAGCTCATTTATCGTTTTGGGTTCCTTTTCAGCAAGTGGGGTTCATTTTTTTTGCAGCTCCTTTGGAACCAAAAATGGGTTTTAATGAAAACCCTAGTTTTTTCT
Source organism: Andricus curvator (assembly GCA_932195095.1). Taxonomy (NCBI): domain Eukaryota; kingdom Metazoa; phylum Arthropoda; class Insecta; order Hymenoptera; family Cynipidae; genus Andricus; species Andricus curvator. The sequence continues at coordinate 16,279 of CAKNYM010013178.1, read as the reverse complement.
GTGTGAAAACGTCTTACAGGAAATCGATATCATAGGATGTTTATTGTTTACCCTTCTAGAAATAATTAATTGAAAACAATTCAGAACGATAGAACGAAATTTGAATTGTTTTTAATCGTGTTTCTTAATCGTGTGTGCACGATTGGAAACGATTGAGTGTTGCAAAGTTTCAATCGTTCCCAATCGTTCCCAATCGGTAGTAGGATTTCGAGGTTATGAAGTAGCAATTTGATGGCAGCACTTTCGTCTCGCGGGAATTATTTGAAAACGTTTATTTACTTTTTGCGAGACAACACATTTTAAGCAATATGTTCATGAAAAAAATTGAATAAATGTTTTGTAATAATTTCCTCGAGCTGAGAGTGCTGTTATAAACAAATTTGCCAATGAGGTGAAGTTTTTTTATCAAATTATTCATTTCATTGTCTATAATTTTGTATAAAAAACGTGTAATTTATTAAATAAACTACTTAAAGTATTTTAGGTACAGAACAATTAAAATTAACTGAGAGTAAAGCTATTCAGATTCTTTCTCATCTTCTAATATCCTACGGATATTAGCATTTTTACTTGCTAATTCGTCACCCTCTGTCCCACTATCATTCTCACTTAGAAGATTCATCATTTCAATTTAAAATTCATCTTTTTTTGTTCAAACTTGAACTATTTCGTTCGAAATCGATATTTTGCATTTAAAAATTAAACTATTTGTTTGAAAATTTATGTACTTTGTGGAAAACGTGACTTTTTTTGTAAAAAAAATAATCTTTATGACTGAAAATTCATCTTTTTGGCATAAAATTCAACTTTTCTTTTTCTTTGAATATTTTTTGTTTGAAAATTATTTTTTTTTTTTAAATGAAAATGTAACTATTATTCCAGTTGAATATTCCATAATTTTAGTTAAAAATTCTTCTCTTTTTTTGAACTTTCTTTTTTTGCCTAAAAATTTATTTATTCAATTTTTGGTAGAAAAATTATCTTTTTTAGTTGGAAATTCGTTTTTTGGTAGAAATTTATCTTCTTGGTCCAAAATTCAATTATTCTAGTTAAAGATTCATCATTTCAGTAAAAAATTCATCTGTCTGGTTTAAAATTCAACTATTTCAGTTAAATATTTACAATTTTATTTGAAAATTCATCACTTCGTTTGTTTGGCTAAACATTAATTTTTTTTAATTGAAATTTAATTATTTAAGTTTTGGTTGACAATTTATATTTTTTAGTAAACATTAATTTTTTTGCTTGAAAATGTAACTGTTTCAGTTGAATATTCATTGTTTTAGTTGAAAACTCTTATGTTTCGTTTAAAATTAATTTTTTTTTACTAAAAATGTTACTATTCCATTTACGGTTAAAAATTATTTATTTATTTTTTTGGTTCAAAATTCAACTATTTGGTTGAAAATTTGTCTTCTTTAATCAAGAATTCAACTATTTTGTTAAAAATTCATGTATTTTGTTGAAAAATTGTATTTCTTGTACAAAATAATTCTTTTTATTTGAAAATTCATCTTCTGGTTTGAAAATTCATCTTTTTGGTTGAAAATTCAAGTGTTCCAGTTAAATATTCATAATTTTTGTTGAAAGTTTTTTTTTTAAATTTAACTATTCAGTTGAAGATTCATAATTTTATTTGAAAATTCATCACTTTGGTTGAAGATACAACTTTTTTGTTGAAAATCCGTTTTTTTTTTGTTGAAAATAGATTTTTTCAACTAAAAGTTTAACTATTTCATTTTTTTTGTAAAAAATTGATATTTTTAGTCGAAAATTTAAGTATTTATTAAAAATTCATTTATTTTGCAATGATCTGCTTGTTGTGTTAAAGGATGTTCAGAATGAACGTCATGAATTAAAATAAATGTTTGCGTTTTGCGGCAAATATGAATATGTTACTTTTAGTTGACTGGGAAAATTGAAAAACTTGACCGGGAATTTGAAATCGTCCGCCGAGTCTGTGCTTGGGGAAGGAAAACCAGTTGTTGCGATGATTCCTGCATGTAATTAGTACAATTTTGAACTACTTCACCTGTAAATACTACAATTTTTAATGTTTAAATTTAAAAATAATTTAATCTGTAACAGTTTTTAAATAGTTAAATCTCCAAGTCCATTTCTGTCAATTATTGTTAATTTATTTAACTTTTTCATTACATAAAGCCTTCTGATCAATCTAATACTATACAATAAAAAATTTGAAACCTTTAAAATTCAAAGATTTTAAGGTTAGGCATTGCGAAACCAAATTATTTGAAATATTCAAAATTGAGTATTTTAAATATTCAAAAAAAGAAATTTTCGAGAATTTCAAATCAAACTTATTTATAAATTCAAAATTGTTATGCTGCAAGACATTTAAAAAGATTGAATAAGTTTTTCTAATAAAAATTAAAAGAATTTAATGAGTTACCTACACTTTATTTAGTCCGAGTTTCAAAATATTGGAGCCATCCTACATTCTAATGATTCCAATCGTTTTCAATTGGGTATCCATTATTCTGAATCAGAGGTTAAGTTGTCACTATAGCATTTTGATATTGCGATAATTATTTACAAGCGGTTTTTTACGCTTTAAAACAAAAAATGTCAACAATATGAATTTAAAAAGATGTAAATAAACGTTTTACAATAATATACTCGCTAAATCAAACTACTACTGCCTACTTGATAAAGACACTAGATCACTGTCACATCGTTAGATGGCATGATTTCTACGTACCGTTAACCCACATAATTTCGACTCTTCATTCGGTATACCGCCTGAACAAACATTCTATTTTTTGTACTTGAAATTTTTGTTGAATTGTTAAAAATTTAATTTCCAACCTATAAACACGTGCGCGTCATGTGTGTTACAAACTAAAACTGCAGAGGGCGCACTGCAGGCAAGAGCATTTACTCAATTCAACCCGATTGGAAACAATTGACACAATTAGCAACAATTCAAAACGATTCAACTTTTGATCACTCTTAATCGTTATGAATCGTGTCCAGTCGATTATTTCTAGAAGGGTATGGTTGCAGTTTTATCACCAGTAGTAATAATCCAGAGAACCATAAAAGATACTGAATATCTTAAGCACAATTAAAAGGTGCCATTTCAAAGGTTCAATCATGCAGTCTGGCTCGTCTGAGTCTTTATTTTATTCTTCTTAGATTTTGCTTTATTCATGAAGACATTTTAAGAGACAGGTATTTTTAAAAAGCACACTGCTGGGTCTTTAGCTACTCTTGAAGTCTGAGCTCGTGGAGCAAAATCATTATCCTAAGTACGGGTAGTTGTGGCTCTCGTTGGTGATGCATTAGCACACCTCTCCGAGGCGAGACATTATGTCAGTATTCGTCCAGGGGAACAAATAGTTAAATAGATGCTTTCATCAAACGGGATAATAGTAAGTTGTAAAGGTTCAACACTTGACGCGAGTACGAAGAATAAATTTTAGATAATGAGATATCTATCGCTGCTACATAATACTATATTCTTAATGGCGCCTTTTTCTGTTTCTTAATCAAGGGGGAGGAACTTGTCTACAACTTCCTAGTATTTATGTTTCAATTTAATTTCTAGAGCGAAAATACAACATCCAACTGCATAGGGGAGACTGGTATGTACTGGATACCAGTACATACTGAGTGGAAGTTTCTAATGTGTTACCTAAGATTTTACATTTTCTTTTATAGCTAACATATGCCAACAATTTTTAGACCAATTTTTAGGAAGAACGCTAAGGAAAGTAATAAATATTAAACTGGGACGAGTGAGAAGAGAAACGAAGAAACTATGTTTAAAAAAAAGGAAAGGACACTCTGCCAAGAAACTATCACTCCCCATGCGCAAAGTTTGGGCCTGCTCTCGAGGAACAGAACCGCATGGACCGCCGAGGCTCTTCCAGAGTGCGAGGCGGTAATCAAAGCCGCCAGCAGACGGACGGACGGAGCGGGTCTAAACTCTAATCTAAAGTTTATGCCTTAGCCGCAATACCATGGCTCACTTCACCAGTACATACTAAATAATGCGATTTTTCTAATAAAAGAAATGATACTAATGTACTTTAATAATACAAACCACCCTCCCTTATATTATACCTACAGTTTTTATTTGTTATATTATACTAATTATTAGCAATCATGATTCACGCTCTGATTCTCTAAATCTGAAGTAGTGAAAATTTCATTGATTGAATTATTAATTGAGTGTTTGAGTAATGAAATAGTAACATTTTAGCATGTGATTAATAAAATAGTAAACATATCACCATTTTTTTTTTGCTAAAGTTAATAATTGGTGAAAGTATTGACTAATTCTTAAGTGATTTCGTTTAATCATAATCAATTAGTGAAATTTATTATGACAGAAGAGAAGAAGAAGAGAAGAAGTTTTAACATTTTTTCTAAACCGTACAGTTGAGCCCCAATCGCTAAAGCCACCTTTCAAATTTCTGATTTGTCACTGACTTATTCTTAGCATAATAAAAATATGCTTACATTAATTGATAACTTTGCAAAACTTTTGTTCTTTCAATTTAGATATTTTTACATTCTCATTCATTCTGTATGCATGTATGTTTATTAGGGGTGTTCAAAAAAAAAAGGAAATCCGAACCTCAACTTGCATCTTCGATTTTTTTGTTCCTTTTTAATTCAAAATAAACCTCCTGGAAGGAGAAATAAATTGGATAATATTTAGAGGTCGCTCATCGTGAATTTGTCTTTTTTCAACCGAAAAATCAATTTTTTCCAAAAACGGTCAATCATAACGCAAAATTGTAGAGAATATAAAAGATGCATCTCATTAAAATTTGTATAAAAAAGCTTTACTCATCTATCCACGTTCTAAGAGGTCTTTAACCCTCCGTCTACAGACAGGGGCTTTTAAGGCACAGACAATTTTTTAAACTGGAATATCTCGTTTACAGGAAAAGATTTTGAATAAAAAAGTTTGTAACAATTACCATTAACAACAATTGAATCATGTAGTAAATGCTTTAAGTAACCCAGAATTTTTACAGTTTTTTTTAAGGCCAGAAACAGTTCAAAAACTGACTCAGGATTAAAAGACCCTGTCTGTAAACGGAAGGTGGGAAAAAGAAGTCTGTGAACGGAGGGTTCATACACATTTAAATTATGTTTAGGTCCTTGAAAACCATTAATATGAACAAATTTTTCAAAATAGTAATTTTGCATATTTCTTAATTTTAAACATCTCACAATTTAAAGGTAACTCTTTCTATGATCTTTTACAACATTTATATCTTTTTCTTTTCTACTTTCGATGTTGTGAGAGATTCTGCATAGCTGGCTGTGAAATAATAGAAAGCTTTATTCACTCCTCACATAAAGGTATTCCATAAATATCACAGAAACAGTTACCTTTAAATTGTGACATGTTTAAAATTAAAAAATATGCAACATTACTATTTTAAAAAAATTTCTTTATATGAATGTTTTTCAAGGACCTAAAAATAATTCAAATGTGTATTAAAGACCTCTTAGTACGTGGATAGATGATTAACGCTTCTTTATAACAATTTTCTTCATATAACTCCTTAACTATGTATAATTTCAATAAAACTTATGTACAAAAAATACTTATTTTAATGAGACGCATCTTTTATATCCTTTACAATTTTGCGTTATGATTTACCGTTTTTGAGAAAAATTGATTTTTCTGTTGAAAACAGACAAATTCACGATGAGCGACCTCTAAAAATATTATACAATTTATTTCTCCTTCCAGGAGGCATATTTTTAAGCCAAAAGAAACAAAAAAATCGAAGATGCACGTTGAGGTTCGAATTTTCTTTTTTTTTGAACACCCCTAATGTTTATCTGTATGTATCTATGTATGTATGGTTACCTGAATATTGTAGGAACGCTAACTTTTGAAGGATTTGTCCAATCGAGTCAGCCTTTGAGAAACATTCTGAAGGTCCTAAAATGAAGGTTAAGTTTGTTAACCAGATATTTCCAACCAAAATTAAAAAATTTAGAGCATTTTCAAATTTTGAAGAAAAATTGTTTTCAAGTTTAAGAAATTTTTGTCCAAGTTTCTTTTAGATGGGAGAAAGTCTTGGAAATTATTCTCATGAAATTTTTAATTTCGATGAAAATTTAAAAAGTTATATACTTTTCAACATTTTGAAAATTTTAAAAAAATAGAAAAAAAATAATCATCAAGGCCGTAGGTGCTTTGAGTACTCTCTTCATAGTCAAATTGAAAAAAAACATGTTTAGTTTCACTTTATGATTATGGTTTATGAGGGGTTTGTATCACAGTTTTTGATTTGCGCGCTCAAACCGGGCCTATTTTCAGGGCAGCTGAGAATAAAAATTTGTGCAACGTAAGGAGAAAATATTAAAGTCATCATGAAAAATAAAGTTTGTACATTATTTTGCAATATCTGAATAAGCAGTAACAGATCGAGGTACAGAAATAAATATATATGTAGAATGTGTGTGTATGTGTGCGTGTGTGTGTGCGTGTGCGCGCGCGCGCGCGTGTGTGTGTGTAGAAAAGTTCACATTTTGGACAAAATCGAGTGCGAAGCACGAGATACGTGATGATAATGTGTTCGTTAAAGCCGAAGGAGCTTTAACAAAAGAGAATTGACAATCATACAATTACAGTTGTTGCCGCTTTGACCATTAATTTTAAAAGGTCTGTGCACAAATGTGTGGGAAATACAAAGACAGAGCGCGTAGCGCGAGGTAAATACATTATCGAGCGCGAAGCGCGAGATGAACATATTCTCGATATTAACTCGTATTATCTCGAATCTTCAAAATTCCATATAAAATGTATTGGAAACATCAGCAGTATCAGCACCCTCAACTCTGTAGCCCATTTTCATTTGGTCTCTACGAATATTTCCATTTCTTATGACAGGAGCTATTAGAAAAATACCATATGTATATTTTTTTTCAATGTCATTTTTAAATATTGAAGCGTTACTGCGCTAAAGTATACAACTGACAGTCAGGTTCGTGAAATTATCCAATATGCAAAGTTTTTACATCCAACGCTTCAATTGTTGTTTAAGCAAATGAAAAAATTCTTTTTTTTTGCAACAAAAATGTATATTTTTTATAACACGTGCATGGAAAAATCGATTTTTTATGCCTGTACAGTGACCGCAAAATAGGCAAATGTAAATATTTACATCCTTTAGAACTGGGACTCCAATAGAACTCTTTTTGAGGGTTCCTTTTTAGTTTGTTGATATCCGATAGATGATGACATAAACAAATATCTGCAGTCGGTGAAAATGTTGAAAATAACCTTCAAAACTGTCACATCTCATGTCCATTATCTTTGTTTCAAGAATGACTGAACTCTATCATTTTTGTTTCTTTATTAAAATTTTTGCCAGTGTAATGTCATTAAATCAGTATCATAATTTTGGTTGTCAAGGAGACTTTTTTAGTTTCATGATGCTTACACACCAAATCGGTTTTTTGTAATTCAAACAAAAATTTCTGTAAGACAGTCAACATTTTTTCCGTGCATACTTCGGAATCTCTTAAAATCTCCTAAAGTCTTTTGGAATCCTGTGAAATCTTCGAAACTTAGTTAAATCTTGAAAACCCCGTTGAAGTATCTTAAAATCCTTTCAGATCCATTTGAATCTTCGAAATCGCATTAAAATTCCTGATATCCTTCAAAATTCTTAAAAATACTTCGACGTCTCTTGAAATTCTTTGAAATCCCGTGACTTCTTTTGAGATATTTCTGAAACTCTTTAAATTCCTTGCAATCCCTTAAAATTCTTTGTAATCCGAGAAAATTATTCTTAATTTCTTGAAATCCATAAAAATCCTTGAAGTCCCTTAAAATGCTGTAAAATACCTTGAAAAATTTGAGATTCTGTCTGACATTATACTGGGTATTTTCTTAAAACTGTTGAAATCTTTCTAAATCATTTGAAATCTGTGAAACGTCTGGTAATCATTTGGAATCGTTTGAAATACCTTAAAACTTTTTAAATCTCCTTTAATCTTTTAAAACCCCTTAAAAACTCAAGAAATACCTAAAAAGCTTTGGAAATCTCGATAAATTCCGTAAAAATGTTGTAGTTCTTTTGAATACTATGTAATCCTGTGAATCCTTAAAATCCCTTGAAATTACTCCATATACTGAGTAAAAAATATAAGAGCTTTCGTAAGAAGGGGGGTGTCAGTCAAAAAAACCTTACTAATCTTTACAATAGTTGTGGAAAGGGTCTAAAATAATTTCAAAAATCATCTTTACTTAATTAATAGATTTTTCCATACAGGTATCATAAAAAATATCGTTTGTCTCATAGGAGAAAGGCGGGTTTTCTCATCTTCTCTCTCTCTCTCTCTCTCTCTCTCTCTCTCTCTCTCTCTCTCTCTTTGTTTTATCACACAATATACTATTTATTTGGGATGGAAGCTGATGCTTTTGGCACCACTTCTTAACAGAATATATTTCAACTTTCAATTTCCTCAGTGATTTTTCGCATTCTTTATTAGCATTCAAGGACTCAAAACGATGAGATGACGGATGAAAACATGTATTTTGAAGAGGTCATTTGCTGCAGACAGATTGAAACGAGCCTCGATTTTCTCCATCGCCACTTAGCCTCTCGCTTCGCCTTTTTGGAGAGAAGCTCGCAGCGTCATTAGAGTGACACAAGCTCGCGCCATATTTGCATTGAATGTGCAGACATAAATGTCCGTCCAATGGTCGGGACGTCATGAGTTACGTCTAAACGTTAATTGTGGATCTATTCTGTGATTTCTACCTATACGAAGGCCAGTCATGGATGTCAATCACCACGAGTAGCAGAGGTTTCCAACGGAATTTATGGCCTTTTCTAAGGCCATCCTCGCACCCCGTCTTGCACTTTCGCGCCCTCTTTTCGACCGACTCACTACTCGGTTATTAGCGTCGGGAATTCTGCATTCTGCGTGCTATTCATCTTAGAGTGAAGGGGTAAATTGGTACAACTAGCTACGCAGCTCAAGAATAATCATTTTTATGACTAGTGGCGCCAAGAATATTTTATGTTTCACGTCGCAAAATAAGCACTCCAACTGACCGTGATAATATTTTTAAAGATGGTTGTATATTAGAGTGTTTATGATCAGGAAATACGTTCTTAATGCATTTTATGTACAAGCCAAAATTAGCCATTATCACATTGCACATTATAACCCAATAAGTCAAAGTGATAAAAATCAAGTTTAAAACCACGACATCTACTCACCTGTGTGTATTTTACTATTATTATTATAATAATTTACTATTATCCTTTTTATTTTTAATTTCTTTATAACAGGCTCCCCAAGCTTACAGAAAAAACTGGGGGTTCACTAAAGTTGCGGCTCAAATAAAAGTTGGTATCCTTTAGAACTTGAGCTCCAATAGATACCTGTAGAGAGCCAAAAAGGTTCCTTTAGAGCGCACTTTTAAAGAACAACATGGAGGCGCATTCACAAACCAACCGCTTGCAAAATAGGGCTAGTACGTTAGGGATCGATTTACAGTTATCGACGACGAAAAGTTTCTTGCATATGAATATGCCTTTATGTTGACAACTTTGCTACATAACCTGCAAATTATATTCATCAAGTCATTATATCTACTTAAATTGCGGTAATATTTTGTACTTTAATTATCTTTATTAAGTTATGTCCATCAGAGTTCGATCACATGTGTGCTTTAAGGTAAAAATTATGATATTAATTAAACGAAATGTCGAAGGGGGCAAAGCGAAAAAAGGTTCCTTATAAATAGGCTCAATTACAATTGGGATCCTTTAGAACACCAACTAAAGTATCATTTAGAGCTTATTTATCGTTTTGGGTTCCTTTTCAGCAAGTGGGGTTCAGTTTTGTTGCAGCTCCTTTGGAACCAAAAATGGGTTCTAATGGAAACCCTAATTTTTTCTGTGCTGCAGTGCATTTGCTTGCGTTGAAGTTTGGCTAGGAGTTTTTTGGAAAAAAGGACCAAGGGCGCCACTTTTCCCCACACATAAAAACATTTTGACGTTGGCGTGGGCAGAGAAGGGATCACAAAGCTTACCCAAAACCGCGTGCAAATGCATAATAATTTAAAATTTGTAACAAGTATAATTGAAATTAAGTTCTTTTTTAGTGCTGGGACTTTTCCAAGAAAGATTTTGAAGAAAAGAATTGCTAGTGTGCAAATAAATGTAAACTAAATAAAAAAAGTAATGTTTCAACCATCTTGACGTATTTGACGTAATCCGATGGGGAAAAAGTCTAGTCATCCAGAAGTTATTGCGGACGGAAAACCACAATTTGTATGTTATTTCATCCGGACTTTGTGCACGAATAGTTTCCCGAAAAAAGGTAAAAGTAGCCTTCCGTTGAAACTTGAAATATAATTATTAAATTATTAAGCTCATCCAAAATGTATTGATTCGCGCATATATACTTATTAAAGAGAAAAAGGTTAGAAATCCGTCAAAACATCACGTTCTCTTTGAATTGGTTTACATTTTTCTACACTTGCACTCATTTTCTTTAAAACTTGTTTGGACAGGTTCCAGCACTGAAATACATCCTAGAATGCTCTTTTTCTTCTACCTTACCCTTTGGGTTGAAAGGGACTACTGGAAATGGGGTATGGTTGTTTTTTAACTTTTAGAATAATGAAAAAAAGAGGGAAATGGATATGGTTATATTTTCACTGTCCACATAATGAAAAGAACGGCTTCTGGAAAAGGGGTAAAGGTGTATTCGTACTCACACTCACTGTTTTCAGATGTCTTTTTAAAAAACACGCTACACTTCCAGGTCCCTAGAATGCCCCTTTCTGCATTTTTATGTTTGAAAAGTACTTTTTCCAAGTTTTGACATTAAAAATTATTTTTGCGGGTATTTTTATTGTCATTTTTGTAATTCACGCATGAAAATACATCGATACGAGATTTCAAAAACATCACTTTTCGTAACCTCACTACGGCACTTTTCGACAACAAATATACAATTTATGTCTAATTTTCACGCATAAAACTTGTTTTTTACTGATTCTTTATTGGATCTGATTTTTTTCATACAATTCAGTTAATAATTGACCGAGATATACTATACAGATAGAAAAATTTATTTTCAGTGTAACGCCTATGTCACTCTGGCTATCATTGCCTGCATTAAAAAAATGCATGCCAATATGTTAATACTATCAAAAGTTACAGTGGAACATGGGAACAAAGAAAAATTACAAGCATATAATTCTTCCTTTTGTTAAGCGTATTCAACTAAAAAGAATCAATAATTAAATGCTTATTTTTATTTTAGATTCTTCGGCTCTGCTCCTATTTAACTTCGTGGGAAATGACTGATGAATTGTGTCTATTTTTGATGTTTAAGTCGCCTTATATTGTATCTATCTTCGAATTTCTAGTAAGTGGCAATATAGTGGTCATATAACATCCCACGACTAGTTGACGGGTCAGTGCTTGCGCGAAAGTACATTTCGTAAATGCATTATTGTTCACAGCGCGAGACATCGCGATAGGATAGCGGGTGTTTCACTAATGATATACTACCGTGTTACCGCGACGCGGTTGAGGAGATGAATGCAGTTGAATGGCAGTTATGGTAATAAATGTATCGCAGATAGGCGGTATATTCGGTCGTAAATACCTGACCAGCCGGCACGTGCGTCATGAACGATTCGACATTGAGGAAATGATGCTATCCTTCCCAGTGCTCACGTCTTCGTTTCTTTGATTTCTTTTTATTCCTGCAGAATATATGTACATATATTGATCTGAATTTTAAGAACACCTATAAAAAATAAAAGATTGAATGAAAAGAAAATTGAAAAAATATATATATTTAATGAATATTCTTATCCTACTCTTAAATAACTTGAATTACTTTTATCTAACAGAGAGTGGTACATACTGAATACCAGTACAGACTCTGCAATACGTATTCTTCTATAATAGGATTAAGATTAATGAACTCAACAAATTTTCTACAAGAAGTAATTTGATTATAGATTCAGTATGTACGTTTATCTAATATGTACCACTTTCTCCTATAGTAGCAGAAAGTGCATAATATGTTGGGTAAATTGAAGTACACATATAATTGTAATTCAAATTGACAGGAATCTTAAGTTTTCTATATATTTAGTTTCTTGGTAAATCTATTTTCGCACTTTTTCGCACCTTGAATTCATGAGGGTCGAGTGAACGAAATTTCGTTCGCCCTCTAAAAGGTCCCTTTTATCTAACCGCTTGACAAATTGTGACGTTTGGCTTTTAGACGACAACCCCGATGTCCTACATTGTTACCAGACTGGATCAACGTAAAAGTCCCTACTATAGACAGGGCAGAGAAAAATTCAATGACGACTAACTCCGAGCAAATGCTTATTGCTTATGGGACTAAAAAGATTGACCTTATATGCTAAAAATAAAATGCTGCGAAATACTTTATTATCATCCGGAAACCTATACTTTTATTATCCCTCAAACGAAAAGCTTTATTTCAAATTGTTTTGTATGAACTGAAGAAAGTGTAGAACATTTCCTTCAAAAATATTTTACTGACACATATGCATTTTTTTCAAAGAATAAACCATTAAAAAAATTTTTAACATTTGGAAATTCAGCAGCTAGCTAATTAGCGCCAAACCTGAACCAGAGCATAACGACAAGGTGACAAAAAAATTCTTGTTTTAATAGTGTGAATTTCTCATTTTCTTATGTTTTAGACACCCTGCAACTTTTTCGAAATATGTCCAGGAGAAACGTGCTGATCGAACATAGAATTTTTTATATTTTCATCTAATGAGAAGGTATTGGTGTCATCTGAAAATTGAGTTTCGCGGATTTCATCAAGTCTTAACGTTTTTGAACTCACTGATTGAGAAAAAAGTGGATTTTACTTCGGTGTCTGCCTGTCGTCGTTGTTGTCGTTCTTATCGTCGTTGTCTATATACACGATAATTTTCAAAGGAATTAACCGATTGGATTGCCCTTTGGTAGCCTTTTTTGAGGCCTGAAAAAACTGAAAAAATGTAGGAACTAAAATTGTTCAAGCAGAATTTTCTTGTAAGGTATAGTATAATAAATAAATATTTCATGGAAATAATTTTATCGAAGCCTTTGTTTTGCTTTTAAATTAATATTTACTCGTAGAGGGCTAAAAACGCTAATTTTCATCAAATTTACCATTTATTTCACATCGATTTAACTGCTATAGTCCAAACTTTATATGTGAATATTATATGAACATTCATATATTCAACCATGCGAAAAAAGCCTTAGAGGCTTTTGTGTGCATTTTAATTTTTGATGCACAATGATTTTTGAAACTGCCTCTATTTTCACGGTTTTCATGATTTATTTTGAAAGACATTGTACTTTTATATAAAATTATTCTACAGAAAAATTGTTTATTTCGTGAAAACATAACTTTTTTGCATATTATTTTTTGGTGAAATCATTATTTTTCAAAAAAATCGACCAAAAATAAAAATCACGCTGATTTTTCATGATTTTGGTAAAAACACGAACTATATACATTGAAAAGTATGTATTTTAGAGAAAACTGTAAAAGAATGTAGATCTCAAGAAATTACACATTTATTCTATAAAAAACATTTTTTCATGTACTCAATAGTTTAAGAGTGACAATAGTTTTTACGATCGAAAGAGAAAGTTCCTTGCATTTTTTCTAATTTATAAAGAAAGATGTTAATTTTTTATAGTACATTTTTATAACAGGCTTAAAGACATTTAAAACTACAACTATTTTTTGTTAAACATTTTTCTCTACGATCAGAAGATTTCGAAAAAAATTAATTCTGATTTTATAAAATTTTTCACTATTGTTTTTTTTGTACTTTTTCTTCGCGAATGTTTAGCAAACAATTTAGAAAATAATTAACAAGAATTTTGTATTTTATTTCAATCGGTAGAATGCGTATGTGTTATTAAATTCAATTTCTAAAGCCCAACAGTTTTTGGCAGATAATTAATGAATTAATAACTTTGGTGCTTCTCTGACAATTGAGATTTCTTTAATATATGTAATAGACAAACGTCAAAGTTTTTAATTCATTAATTACGAAAAATACGAAAAATAATATAGGCAGTAAATCTTACGTCAGGAGTAAGCGAGTTTTTAGATTTTTGTAATGTCAACTCAATTCATTTCGAATTTGTGAAAATGTTTATTTTCCCTAAGGGACCATTCATAAACTACGTAACAGCTTTTATAGGGGCAGCGAGGAGGTTCACGAAAATGTTTGATTAATAAAAGATTTTAATAAATATTATAAAGACTTCAATATAGGCATAATTAGATTAGTATTTATTACATTGATTTTTTTTCATCATTTTCTAGAAAAACATTCATAAAAACAATTTCAATTTTTCAGAACAAATTGTTGACCATTTTTTAAATAACTATCACCCCCAAAATATTATTCAACACTTTTTAAGTTTATCGGGCTTTGTACTGTTTATTAAATGCACCCTTAGATTCAGGATGGCCACAAAACATCATTTTCAAAATTCCTAGACTTTTCCTTGACCAATAATATTAAAAGATCTTCTAAATTGTTGTTAGGAATATAAAATTAAGTGGTTTGATAAAAGATTTGAGAAAATTGTATTGTCTCGTTTTATTACATTTGATTGAAATTTATTATGATCGCAATCGTTCCTCAAAATTATTATATTATTTTTGACCACGTTAAACTTGACGTAGAAATAGTAAATAGCACTATTTACTAGAATAACCCGTGGAGAAAATTCTGCACACAAAGTCGCAAATGCAGGATTTTCGATTTGAAATGAACTTTCGAAACATAAAATTATTAAATAATTGGATATGTATGTATGCACTAGTAATTAAAAAAAATTAGAAAAGCTTTTTTTCATGCATATTTTTCTACTATAGTTATCATAGTTTTTTTATATGTTTTAATTTTAATTCGTAAAGAGTATAATTATTTTGTTCTATGTTCCATATTTTGTTTTAATTTTCTTTCTTTTCATTTAATAATTGCTAATTTCTCATTTTCAAGTTCGGCATTCTCGCTTTTGTATGAAGTTATAACGTATATAGTGTATACTCAATCAAAATTTGATGGAAACAATTTTATTGAAGCCTTTGTTTTTGCTTCTATATAAATATTTAGAAGGCTAAACAAGCTATTTTCATAAAATTTACCATTTTCCACAGCGGTTTAATTGATATAGTTTAAACTTCATATATGAATATTGTGTGAAAATTCATTCATTCAACCTTGTACAAAAAAAGCCTCAGAGGCTATTCTTGCATTTTAATTTCTGAGATACAGTGCATTTTTTAAACGACCTCTAATTACAAAGCTTTCATGATTTATTTTAAAAAACATTGCCTCCACATAAAAAGATTCTATATCGAGAAATGGTGTATTTCGGAAAAATAAAACTTTTTTGTGTACCCAATTTTTTGATGAAATCGTTATTTTTCGAAAAAATCGACCCAAAATGAAAATCAAGTTGATTTTTCGTGATTTTGCTCATAAAACGAAGTATACCTTGAAAAGTATGCATTTCAGAGAAAAATGTTGTACAAAAAAATGTTGATCTTAATAAATTATACATTTATTCTGTGAGATATTTGTACATATTATTAGATAGTTTAAGATTTACAATAGTTTTCATGACGTAAATAAAAAGTTCCTGATAGTTTTTCTAATTTATGAAGAAAGATGTTGATTTTTGTATAGTGCCCTTTTATAACAGGCCTAAAGACCTTGAAAAATTACAACTATTTTTTGTTCAAGATTCTTCTCTACAATCAATAGTTTTAAAAAATGAATTTTGATTTTATAAAATTGTTTACTTTTATTTTTTGTTGTTGTATTTTTTCGGAAAGAATGTTCAGAAAACAATTTCAGATAATAATAAACAAGAATTTTTTTAATTCATCTAAATCTATAAAATACGTATGTGTTATTAAATTTAATTTTTAAATAATAAAGGCAATTTGCCCAAAAGTTTATTGCTGCAAGTAATTAATGAATTAAAAACTTTCGTGCTTCCCTGGGTCAGGATCATGTGAAAAGCAGCAACTCACGTTTGGGAATGTCACTTTGCGGTAGGTTACATGTGCAACAAGTCACATTTCCAGCAAGTCACATTTTCGGCATGTCGCAGTCGCGGCAAGTTACATTGTGGCATCTCACATTCGAAAAAATTTGAAGTCCACAAAAAATTATCAAGAATTAAGTCCAAAGTGGATTTATGCCAGGAAGATCATGTACAGATCAGAT
>CAKNYM010013177.1:0-25134 GCA_932195095.1 Andricus curvator | reverse complement strand
GGAGTTGAGAATGGAGAGAAAGGAGAAGGCAGACAGGAGAAATAATATTGTGATAAGAGGGTTGAAGATGAAGAGCGGGGAAGAAAGGGGGGCGTGGAAGCGCTGCTACAGAGCATAGGGTGGAATAAAGGCAGGGTAGGGAAAGTTAAGATGGAGGGGAGAAAGGAGAAAGAAGTCGCGGTTGTGGAGTTGGAGAGCTGGAAAGAAAAATTGGGGGTAATGAGAAATAAAAATAGGATAAAGGATAAGAAAGTTTTCATCGATCATGATTTGATGAGAAAGGAAAGGGATGTACAGAGAATGCTGTACGACAGGGCTAGGAGGGAGAGGAGTGAAGGGAGATCGGCGAAGGTATGATATCGGAAAATAAAAATAGACGAGAAAATGTGGGTGTGGGACGAGGAGAAAGAGGTGTTGAAGGAAGTGCAGGGGAATTTGTTTCGTAGGAAGTAGGGGGTGGGGGTAATGCAGGGTAGAGGAGTTGTGAAGGTGCTTTACTGGAACGTAGCAGGGGTAAAGAAGAAGGATGAGGAGTTCTGGAGGTATATCCAGGAATTTGATGTGGTAGGACTAGTAGAGACGTGGGTGGAAAGAAAGGAATGGGATAAAATAGAGCCAAAGCTGCCAAGGGGGTATAGGTGGAGACTCCAGGAGGCGGTCAGAGTGAAGAAGAAAGGAAGGGCTAGTGGGGGAATTATAACGGGGATTAGAGATGGATTAGAGGAAGAAGCTCACGGAGAGGAAGAGCGGGAGGGAGTGCAAATGAGGAAAGTAAAGATAGGAGGGGTAATGTGTAAGTTTGTGACAGTGTACAATAAGGATGGGATGGAAAGAATTAAAGAAAGGGTGGAAGACCTGTTAGGTGAAAGAGAAGAGGGTTGGTGGTACTGGGTGGGGACTTTAACGCGAGGATGGGGAGGGAAGGGAGCCTTTACAAGGAAGGGGAGAGCTTCGAAAGGAATTCGAAGGATAGGTTAATAAATAAGGAAGGGGAGATCCTAAGGGACTGGATGGAGGATAGAGGCTGGGCGGTGGCAAATGGTATGGCAACTGGGGACGAAGAGGGAGAATACACATACGTAGGTAAGGTGGGGGTATCGGTAATAGATTATGTAGTTATGAATATGCAAGGGTGGGATGAGATGGAGAGATTCGCAGTAGAAGGGAGGGTAGAATCAGACCATCAGCCATTAGGGTTGTGGATAAGGTGTGAGAACGGCGGAAGGCAAGGTGGGGAAGAAGTGTCGACGGGGGAGAGGGATAGCTGGACGAGGGAGGCGATAGAGAAATATAGGAAGCAGTCAGGAAAGGTAAGCTTCGAAGGGGAGACGGTGGAAGAGATATGGGAGGATTTAAAAGAAAAAGTGAAAGGGTGCGTGCAAAAGAAGGTATTCAAAAGGAAGAAGAAAGGAATGGTGAAGCTGTGGTGGGATAAGGAATGTAAAAAGATGAAAAGAAAGGTGAAGAGGAAGTATGAGAAGTGGAAAGAGGGTACTGCGAAAAGGGAGGAGTACGTAGAAATGAGGAAGGGGTTTAGATTGATGTGTAAGAAGAAAGAACAGGAAAAGGAGAAAGAGCTGGAGGAGGAGTTAGGAAATGTTAAGACAGAAGGGGACGTCTGGAAGATAATAAATAGGTTTAGGAAGCGTAGAGTAGGGATAAGCGACAAGATAGGGAGTGAGGAGTGGAGGGAGTTTTTTAAAGAATCAATCCAGGGCTCAGATTCAAGGAAGAGAGATGATGGGAGTAGAAGAACGGGGGAGGCAGAGATGGAGGAGTTGAATGACGAGGAGATAGAGAAACAGATAAGGAAGTTAAAAAGGTCAAAATCAGCAGGGCTGGATGGGCTAGAGAACGAAGCATGGCTCTTTAGTACACAAGAGGTTAGTGAGAGGCTGAAGGAGGTAGTGAAGAAAGTATGGAGGGGGGAGGGATTCCTACGAGGGTGGAGAGAAGGATTAATAGTGCCTCTGTATAAGAAAGGAGAGAGGGATAGGCAGGAAAATTATAGGGGGATTACGCTAATGAATACGGCGTATAAAGTATACGCGATGGTAGTAGCGGAGAGGCTGCGGAAGGATGTCGAGGGGAAAGGCATATTGTCAGAGACGCAGGCGGGCTTTAGGGCAGGTAGGAGTATTATCGACAATATCTACGTTCTGCAGCACGTGGTGGATAGAGAATTAGCGAAGAAGGGGTCGAGAGTGTACGCGTTTTTTGTGGATCTGAAAGGCGCGTTTCCGTCGGTGGATAGGGGAGGTTGTGGGAGGCGATGGAGGAGAGGGGAGTAGAGAGAGGCCTGATCGAGAGGGTAAGGGAGATATATGAAGAAACCAAAGATAAGGTAAGAGGAGGACAGGGGATTTCGGAGGGATTCTGGATGGATAGGGGGTTAAGACAAGGGTGTCCGCTTAGCCCGACGCTTTTTGCTATTTTATTTGAGGATATGGAAAGTAAGCTGGAGGCCGGAGTGGTAGGAGGAGTCAGGATAGGAGGTTTGAATTTGGTCGCTAGCGTATGCAAATGACATAGTGCTGTTGAAAAAACGCGAGGAGGCCTTAAAGGAAATGATGAAGAGGTTGAGAAGATACCTGGATAAGAACAGGTTAGAACTGAATGCGGAAAAGTCCAAGGTTATGGTTTTCAGAAAAGGAGGTGAAAGGGATAAGGAAGGGGAGTGGAAGTGGAAGGGAAAGGCGGTGCAGGCGGTGAAAGAGTTTGTGTACCTGTGCTTCTTGTTTCGGAGGAATGGCGGAGTGGATGGTCACATAAAAGAGAGAGTGAGGAGGGCAAATGTGGTGATGAGGCAGGTGTGGGGGTTGGGAAAGAAGTTATTCGCAGATGATTTTGGAAGAAGAATGAAATT
Source organism: Andricus curvator (assembly GCA_932195095.1). NCBI lineage: Eukaryota > Metazoa > Arthropoda > Insecta > Hymenoptera > Cynipidae > Andricus > Andricus curvator. Next base: position 22,268 of record CAKNYM010013177.1, on the reverse strand, counting down.
GTTTGACTCACTAGTGATGAGTGTGCTATTGTATGGAGTAGAGGTGTGGGGGTGGAAGGAAAGCGAAGAAGTAAATAGGATACAGGAGAGATATGTAAACTGGACACAGGGGTTGGCAAGGAACACGCCTAATTATATTGTCAGGAGGGAGACGGGGAGAACGAGTGTAGGTATTCTAGCGGGGAGTCGAGCGTGTAAATATGAGGAGAAATATTTGAAAGAGGGGGGAAGTAAGCTGGTTAGGGAGTGTTCGTGGGAGAAGGATAACAGGAGAGGGGGTGGGAAGATGGAGGTTGAAAGACAAAGGTATTTTAGAACGAATGGACTGCAGATGGATGAAGTGAGAAGGATGCATGAGGAAGGAAGGAAGGTATGTGAGTTGGTTAAGAAAAACAGCATGGAGAGAGAGAAGACAGCAGGGGAAGAGAGAATAAGAGAGACAAGGTTTAATGGGAACTATGTGTGGATTATGCCAAGTGCGAGAGCGCAATATTTGTGTGAGAAAGGAGAGAAAGGAAGTCAGGAGCTTATAGCGAGGATGAGATGTGGGTGCATGGAGGGTTTCAATAGTTTCTGGCTCGCTAGGGAAAAGAGGATGTGTGAACTATGTGGGAAGAGGGAGGCAACAGTGGAGCACTGGTTGGAGGAGTGCGTGGAGGTGGAAAGGAGTGAGATAAGCATGATGGTATTGATGCATGAAAGGGGGGACAAAAGGGCAGTAGCATGGGTGAAGGGAGTATTGGGTAAAATGGAGAAGAAGAGAAGGAAGGAGGAAGGGGAATGGAGAAGGAAATATTGTAAATAGAGGAGGAAGTAAATATAAGTAATTGTAAATATTGTAAATAGTAGATAAGTATTAGGTATTAGTCGCGGAGGCAGAGTTTGGTAATGCAAGGCAAGCAAGAAAGTAGGGACATGCGAGCGAGGCGAGGCGAAGCGAGGAAGGCAACGCGATAAGAGCGAGCGGCGTTAGATATAAGGTATGGAAGGATGTTAGTTTTAAGGGTTAGTTGTAAGAAAATTCTGTAAAAAATGGAAGTGTAAGCAAGTCAATTTTTTAGGGCCAGCAGGCTAAAAAATAAACGTTCATCTATATAGAATTATGTATGACCATTTTAGCTTTTTTTGATATGTTCTTATTTGTTAGGATGGACCCTGCCCTACCGATGACCTGCTTACCCTTATTTATGCGCCTACCTAACTCCTCATCTATTTTTCCGTCGCTAGTGAATAGACTACCTAGATATACGTACTTATCAACTTGTGCTAATCTCTGATCATTTAGGACAATGTTGCACATTCTTTCTTCACTTTTTCCCTCAAACACCATGATTTTTGTTTTATCTACATTAATTTTGAGTCCCATGTCCTTCATGCTGTTATTAAGTTTATTCAACATTCTTTGCAATTCCTCGACTGATTCTGCCATAACAATCTTGTCATCTGCGAAAGCTAATCCACGCACCTTGACTGTTTGGAGATCTACACCTTCTTCGTCGAAGAGTGAAGTTCTTAGACACTTATCCATGAATGTGATAAATAGCCACGAGGACATAACGCATCCTTGTTTCACGCCTTGCATAATATGGAACCAGTCACTCAGTTTCCCATTTACCCTTACACACGCTTTACTACCTTTATATATTGTTTTTATTGCTTGCAGGAGCCCTCCATTTACTCCGTACTCTTCAAGGACTTCCCAAAGTTTACTTCTATTTACCTTGTCAAATGCTTTTTCTAGGTCAATAAATGCACAGAAAACTTTCTTTCCTACTCTCAAGTTTTTTTCTGTGATCTGTCTTAGGCTAAATATCTTATCTGTACATGATCTTGCTGGCATAAAACCACTTTGGACTTCCCATATATTTTCTTCTGTGATTTCCATTACTCTACGAATAAGTATTTTTGAGTATATTTTACTTACGGTACTTAGTAGACTGATACCTCTGTGATTGCTGCAGTTGCTTTTGTCTCCCTTTCTTTTGAATATTGGTACGATAATTGCTTTTCTCCAATCGTCTAGGACTTCTCCCGTCTCGATACATAAATTTATCAATTCGCACAACCTGTGAGGTATGTACTCGCCACCGTATTTAAGCATTTCAGCGCTAATACTGTCTACACCAGCAGCCTTACCGTTTTTCAAGTTCTTTATTATGTCTTTGACCTCAGTAACACAGACTTTTTCAATTGGGTTTTCTAATGTATTATGTTCTATGTCGCAGTTTTGTTGTCCTATATCTTCACCTCCTAATAGTTCTTTAAAAGAGTCTTTTAAAGCGTATACTATCCCGTCTATATCATATAGCATTTCACCTTTGCTGTTTCTCATGCTGGCAAACTCTGTACTTTTACTTTCCTTCAACTGTTTATATAATAGTTTCATTATTCCTTCAAAGTAGTTTTGTATTTTGTTCTCTTCTTCTGTTCTGATTTTCTCTTTACTCTCTTTGACTAGTCGTTTAACTTTCCTATTTTTGTGTCTGTAACCATTCTTGAGCCTTTTTCTCTCCTCATCGCTAAGACCTGTCATGTTCAGCGTTTTGTTGTGCGTTTCTTTTTTTTCTTTTTGGGCTGCTTCAATTTCATTATTCCACCATGCATCCCCAGATTTTCTTCCTACAACTGCCGTACCACATACTTCTGTCGCAGTTTTAACGATGCTATCCCGTAGCAAAGTCCACAGGCTCTCTATATCTTTTTTTTGTTTAATAACACCTTTCAAACTGTCTCGTCTATACGTTCGTTTAACCTATTTTGAAAGTCTATTCGCACTTCCGGTTCCTGTAAATTTTCAATCTTTATTCGCGTTTTTTTTTGTCCTCTTCCTTCTCCATCCCCGCCCTAAACTTATTTTGGAGACTAGGAGGTAATGATCAGTATTGCATTCGGAACACCTCATGACTCTTGTATCTTTAACTAGTTCTCTTAGTCTTTCATCCGCAATGACAAAGTCAATTATACTGTGGCTATTTCCTTTACGCCAGATGTACATGTGGATCATTTTATGTCTAAACCAAGTATTTGTAATAAATAGGCCCTTTTTTAAGCATAAGCTAACTAATTTTTCCCCGTTATAATTTTTTCTTGTTGGATCCCCAAATTTACCCAGCACCCTTTCTGTATCTGTATCCGACTTCTCTCGAGTCACTATCAACTGGGTCGTAGCACACTATGATAAATAATCTTCTGATTCCTACCTTCATTCTAGCCCACAACAATCTGGGAGATACAAAACCACGATCTTTGAGAAGCTGTCTTGCTTTTCCATTCATAATTAAACCGACCCCTTGACTACGATTTGATTCACTGTTTACTCCTGACCATATTTCAAAACCGCCTTTCAACACCCCATTTTCTATATTTCTACATTCGCAACCCTTTTTCTTCGTCTGAGGTACACATAAAATATCTAGTTTCCTAGCATGCATAGTTTCTCGTAGTTCTCTTACTTTAAGATCATTCACTACTCTAGCATTCCAAACACCCAGTCTCCATTCATCGCCTGAAACTCGAACTTCACGTTTACCGTGTGTATGTATTTCGTCAATCAAAGTTTCAGTCCATTCCGAGGCTACTTCATTGTTTGTATTATTCATGTTTAGATTGTACACCCAACTATCACCTTTATGCGCGAGATTTGTTTTGCGAGCAGAAATCATGTCCAAGTTAAGTGATTATTCGTCGTATGGTGGAGAGTCTAGTTGTAACGTCAGTCCCACGAAAACTTCTGTTACTGGGGTGGGGGGGGGGGCAGAGATAGGAAACCGAGAGTCTTAATTGGTTGGTGATTTATGCTGAGAAGGTTACCAGCCTTCAGCAGCGTTGTATTAGATAGGAGTTATTATGTGCCCATCTGCCGAATCCCGGAACACCTCTAAGTATAGATATATATTAAATTTTCTCCTGCTTGAAATATTAAAATAGTTAGAATAATTGAACTGCAAATTTTGATCTCTAAAAATTTTTGAAGAAATTTTACTTCAGCAAAAATTAATACAAATTGGTATAAAAGAAAAACTTATCTTTGAAAAAAGGTTTCGAGCTCTTCTATTTTCTGTCCACTTTCAGATTACACTTGAGTTACGCGGTATAATTAAATTGAAAAACTATACGCGGTTAAAAAAATCTTGTTCTGATATTCTCTCGATAATGTAAAATATCTCTGAAATACTGTGTAGTTCTTGATTTAGGGAATTTTTTGAAAGAAGAAACGTTTAAAGATTATTATAAAAATTCAGTGAGAATCATCAAAATTAATCCCTGGAATCTCTCAAAAAGCCTTAACAGGTCAGAAATTCTTAGAAAAACAATTTTTTGAAGTTCCGTTGAAACTATTAAAACCAGACGAAAATTTTCTCAATTAATCCCTCGAAGCTCTCAGTACAGTATTTTTTTAATTTTTACCCCCCCCCCCCCTCCTGTCTAAAATTAAATGAGGCTTGATAGTCTGAATTTTTATCTCTAAAAATTGTTGAAGAAATTTTACTTCAGCAAAAATTAATACAAATTGGTATAAAAGGAAAACTTATCTTTGAAAAAAGGTTTCGAGCTCTTCTATTTTCTGTCCACTTTCAGATTACACTTGAGTTACGCGGTATAATTAAATCGACTAAATCGAAGAATTCAAGTAATTCGATTAAATCGAAGAATTCAAGAAAATCGAAGAATTCAAGCAATTCGACGAATTCAAGTATTTCGGAGAATTCAAGTAATTCGAAGAATTCAACTAAATCGAAGAATTCAAGTAATTCGACTAAATTGAAGAATTGAAGTAATGTGAGAAATTCGAGTAATTCGAAGTATTTTAGTAATTCCCTGAATTCGAAGAATTCAAAAAATTCGATTAAATCGAAGAATTCAAGCAATTCGAAGAATTGGAGTCATTTTCTAAATTCAAGAAAGTCTATGAATTCAAGGAAGTCTCAGAATTTGAGGACTTAATTTCATGCCTAATTTTAAGTACATTTTTAGATTTCGGTATTGTAGTACATAATTTTTCTTTGGTAGCAAATTGGTTAGTAACTTTGGAATCGTAGATTTTGAACCAGGAGGCACAAAGTGTTCTGGGCATAATGGAAGGTCCTTGTGTAAATTGTAAAGCTCTTCTGGTAACGATAATAATTACTTTTTTAACAAAAAATTCTTCCTCACCGTCTTCCCAGCCGCCCACCATCCTTTTCGACAAGCAAAAACATTTTTAAATAATATATTGTTTGCAACACTTCCACGAAAAATCCCTTTCGCGCACCATCTACAGGCACAAAAACGAAACTTTCTCGCACTGTTCGCCGAAGCCTCCTCTGGATGCCTCTGCATGGGGCGCAAAAGAGACTTTCCATGCAGGTGTAACAAAAAATGGAGTTCGGCACTCGTGCGCAAAGATAGCAGTGACTCACTCGTGGGAAGGCACAACACTCACCCCTCGGTTTATCTTCGGTTCACGTCAACTTGCCCTTCGGGTTCCTTTTGCGCCCTCCCATTCGTGCGGGGATCGCCATCATCGCGCACTTGTATCGAAAAATACGTTCTTAACCTGGCTATCTTTCAGCAGTGATATCTTTAGATAAATTTTCTGTACGGTTTGTTCAAAAAGATGTTCTTGTCAGACGTGGATCCAAAGAAGTGTCTTGAGGGGGGGCGGCGTACGAAAATTGTATACACATGCTATATATATATATATATATATATATATATATATACATGCTATATATATATATATATATATATATATATATATATATATACCATTTTACACATTTAATATTATTTTATATATCTTGCAATCTTTCAAATATCAATTAACAATTTTAAATTATTTTTGCCATTATGTAATTGCATAATTTTTATAGCTTCGCTTAATTTCTCAGTGAAAAAGAAAAAAGTGAAGGTAACTCAGAAAATCCTGGGGGAGGGGTGATCGCCGGTTTCGCCACCATTGTAGATCTGCGCCTGGTTTTTGTCCACATAATAAGCAAATATTCGGGCTAATTTTGTCTGATTATTAATAATATCAATAATGATTAATTTAAAAATGTCATGCACCACATGAACGTATCTATTTCTGCAAAAAATACCATTTGTGTACTTTGAAAATTTCCTGCGAGCAATTTTACCATGTATTTCAAGAAACTTGGTTCTTTAATTGATAAATATTTACGGTTGTCCTTATTTCATCAAACCTCAGACCATAAAAATTAAGTCAACGCAAATTTTGTAGCTGTTTATAATATTTTGAAATGCGACCGCAAATGCTGTTTCTTATATGCGGCCGCGAAAGCGGCCGCAATTGCGTCCGAAAATTTTCAGTAGAGACATCATTATCAAACTCGCATTTGGTACTGGCCTCACTCTGTCATCGTCTTTTCTCTTCCAGCATATATGGGGATTCATTGTTTTTACGAAATTGAACGCTTACCGCCGAACAGCGCAAAAACTGTCCGTTTTTCTTAATTTTTTTTCTCGGATCTTTCATTACGCTCCTATAATCTACATACCCAGATAACATACGTGCCGGCACGTGATGAGCCCGACGGGCTGGAGACCAACGTGCCTGCTAAATGCATGCGTCAGGCTAGCAGAGTTGGAATGCGACCGAAGGGCGGACAACGGTCCGGCACATTAGATGCCCGTCGGTCGTGCAAACGGCGAGGAACGACGGGCCTGCGACTTGCACGACCGCTGCAGACTGATAGTGCGAGTAGATTGAGATGGAAAACGCGCATGCGCGTTTTGGATCAGCTGTTCTTGCCGTGTGTCATCTCGTGTGGCGTTCACCCATGAATTTTCGCTCGAATTTAGCGCAACGTGAGTGAAAAGTGCGATTTTGTCCGTTCAGGATAAATATAAGGATCAAATCGACTTTTCCTTTGGTTTCTGCTTGTTGGGCGGATTGCTGTTTTTGGTTTGCCTTGCTGTGCGTGGAACAAAAAGTGTATTTCAAACACCTTCAATAATAATTACTTTGCCGGGCAAAACTTTCTGGAGAATCATCAATAATTTAACATTAAAATTCAAAAAATATTTTGTTATGTTGAGAAAATAAAATTTTCTTTCTCCAAATAGCACGAAAGGTAATGAAATTTTGCGTATAATAAAGTCCAAGTTAAAAGAAAAATGTCAATATTATGAAAAGATATAATATCTTTTTATGAGAATAACATTTTTAATTTTTCTTTCAACTTGGACTTATTATACGCAGAATTTCGGCATTACCTTTCGTGCTATTTGGCACACTCAGCCTGCATTTCACCGGCACCGTGAGCCGGCATTTTACAAGACCGACGGTCATGCAGTTCGACGGACCGTGTCGCTCCCGCCTGTCGGGCTGGCTATATAGACATCAATGGTGTGCACATTAAGGAGCATATCTGCCGGCACGTCGGTCCGATCGATCGGACCGCGGGCCGGCAGTTCGCTTGCAGTCGGCGGGCATTTTTCTATCTGGGATATTTACCAAGTTTCAGCCAAATCCACCGAAAGCCATTTTCCTATACATTTGGTCCATTGTCCTGGATTTCTCAGAATTGTCAATAAAATTCTGATGAATTCAATAAAATTCGGTTGAAGTAAATAATATTCTGTTGTATTTAGTTAAATTCTCTCGACTTTATTAAAATTCTCTTGAATTCAATAGAATTTAAGAGAATTAAGTAAACTTCTCTTGAAATCAGTAGAAATATCTTCAATTCAGTTGAATTTTCCTGAATTCAGTAAAATTCTTTTGAATTCAGTATAATTCTCTTGAATTATGTATATTTAATTCAGTAAAAGTCTTTTAAATTCAGTAAAAGTCTTTTGAATTCAGTAGAATTCTCCTTAAATTCGTATAATTCTCTTGAATTAATCAGAATCGTTCTAAAATCTGCTGAATTGTCTTTGAATTCTGTAGAATTCTCTCGAGGTAAGTAGGATTCTGCTAAATTCCGTAAAATTCTCTTGAATTTAGTAGAACTCTCTTGAATCAAGTGCAATTCTATTGCTTTGAGTAACAATCTCTTAGTTTTATCATAAATGTCCTAAAATCTGCAGAATCGTCTTTGAATTCTGTAGGATTCCCTTGAATTCAGTAAATTTCTCTTGAAATCAGCAGCATTCTCTTGAATTCACTAGGCTTGTCTTTAACTAAACGCAATTCTCTTAGTTTAATCAGAATCGTCCTGAAGTCTGCAGAATTATCTTTGAATTTTGAAGAATTCTCTTAAATTCAGTTGAATTCTTTTTAGTTCCGTAGAATTCTCTTGAATTAAGTAAAATACTCTTGCGTTTATCAGGATTGTCCTAAAATCTTTAGAATGAGCTTTGAATGAAGTAGAATTTTCTCAACTTCAGGAGAATTCTCTTGAGTACAGTAGAACTATCTTGAGTCCGATAGAATTATTTTTAATTATGTAAAAATCTCTTCAGTTTATCAGAGTTGTCCTAAAATCTGCAGAATTCATTTTGAATTCAGTAGAATTCTCTTGAATTCGGTAAATTTCTCTTGATATCAGTAGCATTTTTTTTTAATTGAGTAGAATTCTCTTAAATTGAGTAAAATACTTTTGGGGTTTATCAGAATTGTCCTAAAATCTTCAGAATTAGCTTTGAATTTAGTAGAACTCTCTAAATTTCAGTAGAATTCTCTTGAATCCAGTAGAACTCTTTTGAACCCAGTAGAATTCTCTTGAATTAGGTAGAAATCTCGGGACTTAAGTAACATTCTCTTAAATTCAGTAGAATTCTCTTGTATTCAGTAGAATTCTCCCGAATTTTGTAAAATTCTCTTGATTTCCGTAAAATTCTCTTAAAGTTAGTATAATTATTATGAATTCCGTAAATTCTCTTGAATTCAGTAGAATTGTAGGCCTAAGCGTGACTCCAAAGCCCACTTCATATGGCGAGGACCGCAGCCATGCTATTAGCCGACATTTCTGACTCTCTGATGCAGTTACTGTCCGTAAGTGTCAGACGTTTCCCCGCAATCGCGGATCAGTAACGAAGGACATGAACAGCTGTCTCATAATCATTCCTGCACAGAAGATAGAGGGGGCTATCTGCAAGCCCTATCTTATGTTTGTGACAGCCGAGGTTTCCATATCCTATAATATTTATGTAAGGACTTTGACTTCGTTCTTCCCGAGCTTGACTATTTCCTTCGCTGGATAGGCTAACACGATACTTCTTGTCGACCAGATAGCGAGTGGACGTTTTGTCTCTAAGCATGCTCAGGGTCAGCCTACTCGCGATGTCGTTTAGGATCTGCACTGCCGTCGAGATCCTTCCGTGGTATAGCATATTTAATCTACAGGCCGCCTACGCAGCCATGGCTTTAACAGTGAGATAGAGAAGCTCTAACCCTGTTAGTGCACTCAATGTCACCGTGGATGTCGACTTTGAGGCACCAGTGACACCTTTTAAAACCAGTCTCCTGATTCTTTTCAATCGAGAATTCACAGTGGACAATTAAACTATGCTCCACCAGACCACTGCCGCATAGGTTTGTCTGGGTCGCAGGATCGCTTTATAGCCTTTTGCACTTCTTTTCCAGGTGCTCGTTTCATAACAGCTCCTTATGTAGGATCACTCCTAGATATTCATCTCGTTCTTTGATTTTCAGTTGTTGCCCTCCTAATTTCAGTGTATTCGTGATACTCTGCCGCGAACGATGACCAGTATATCGTCCACGTAGCCTATAACATGGTAGCCCAAAACTCGTGCGTAGATGAAGTAATTTCATCTACTACCAAGCACTACGACAGGGCAGATAAAACGCCTCCCTGCGGACATCCATAGTCAACAGCTCCACATAAAGTGGTATCACCCTAAGTCGTTGTTAGCTTCCTGTTGGCAAATAGGTGGCAGGTCCATTCCATGACTGCAGTTGGCACACCATGTGCAATCATTGCCGCCCATGTCACCTCTCTAGAGTTGTACTTGAATGCTTCTTCGATACCCATAAAGGTTCCAATCGCAAAGCCTTTCTGATTCAGTTGTCTTTCGATTAGGTTTACTGCTCTGCTTGGCGCCGTCTCGGTCGAGTGACCAGTCCTATAGCTTCACGTACTTCACCCCTTATCATCATCACCCCTATCATCATAATCATCCCTTATCGTCATTAATGAGGTCGGTAATTTATCCGTTTTGCCAGTACTGGCACGTCTAAACCGCTCTCTGGTTTTCCTGCGAAGCTCTTCGAGCTTTCTGTTCCACCAATGTGTCTCCCCAGCCTTTCCGCGAATCCTGTTCGCCTGTGGGTACGGCTGCCTCCTGAGTTTGCCTTGCCGGAGAAACAGATAAGGGAAAAAGGGAGAGACCCATTCGGGCCCAACCTCTCTCCCCCTTCTTTCCTTCGCCCTTCTTCCTCAAAGTTTTTATATTCATATGTGTAATACACGTTAATCCCACGAGCAGCTAGGAAAATAAAAGTTCTGCTCCTGCAGAGTATCACGTGCAGGGGTAAGACTGATTACTCGGGGAGGTCGTCCGGTTTCCCCGAGAGGCCGTTAGAGGCTAGAGCCGTAGAACATTCTCGTACAGATTCTAAAACTGAATATCGGTTCGGGAGGGACCTCGACTCAGGGATGCAGAAGATTCTTTTCAACTAGGCTCTTTAACCCTTTTACCATACTACAATCATACATACCAGGAGCGCCCGTTTACAGGGATCCATCCATACATATCCATACACATGCAGACCGAGGTCCGTTTGAGCCTCTTGTCCCACACGCTTAAGCCTCCCCACCAACGACAAGAAGTTACAGCCCCTAAGGGAGGAGAATTATACTGATTTTAGTAGAATTATCATTGAATTTAGTAGAATTCTCTTGAAATTAGTATAATTCTATTGAATTATTTATTTTTCCCTTGAATTCAGGGGATTTCTCTTGAATTAAGTGATCTTCTCTCAGGTTTATCAGAATTTTCCTAAAATCGGGAGAATCATCTTTAAATTCAGTATAATTCTCTTGAATAAAGTGTAAGTATTTTGAATTAGGTTAAATTTTCTTGAATTCGGTCGGGTTCCCTTGAATTAGGAAAAATTCTCGTCATGGGACCGGCAGTAGCAAAAAAATAACATCAACTTCACATTCACTGACCCCGGTTGAAAATATAACATAAAAAAACAAACTTCTCTTGATTTTAACAAAAACGTCCTGAAATCTGCAGAATTATCTCTGAATTCAGTATAATTTTCATGAATACAGTAGAATATTGTTAAATTCAGAAGAATTCTTTTAAATTGTGCAGAATTCGCTTGAATTATGTAGAATTATATTTGTGATACACCTACTATAATTCTATCAAAACCTACTTGAGAGGTGTTTAGCTAGTTCGCCCGACTTTAACTTGTCAAGAGCCAGCCATCGTTGTAAATTTTAACTTGTCACTTCTTTTTCATAATAAGCCTCAATTATTAAACGGAAATTCGTGAAGTTATTCGCCTTAATTCAAAAAAGTTGCCCCTATAGTTTTCAGAAGTGGGATAAGGGTTTGAGTTTTAAATAATATCAGAAATCCTTCAATCATATGTATTTCAAACTTTTTTTTGTTTTCATCAAGAAGAAATACTGCGTTTTGATTTGTGCTGAAAAACAAGATGATTTTGTTGGAAAAATCTGTGGACAATATCATGTCGACTCTCGGCAGACGTATCTGGACTGCTGTGTGCATCATCTCCAGGTTGCTGTGTACGACGTTTCCGGTTTGTGCTGTGTATATAAGCTGAGATCGTTGTGTGACGTCTTCTACTGCTGTGTGCAAAATTACAAATTTTCTGTGTGCAAGACTGCAGAATTGCTGTGTGCAAAATTGAAGAATTACTGTATGCGATATAACTGAATTGATGATGATCCGTGTTCGCTGTGTGCACAGGCCGTATAATGTTTTATACAAATAATAGAAAAATGGAAAATCCTTAAGATTTTACAGTTTTACAATTGGAAAATATTTTTAACTTCCGTTTCCGGCATGAAAGTGTTAGGTAGCGGTAATTGAGTGGTGCTAATTGTAGTGGATTTGCAGTGGAATTTGCGGTGAGTTGCTGGGAGGAGTGTGCCAGAGGGTTTTATGAGTGAGAGTTTGTATGTTAAAAAGAATTAAAGTGAAGAGTTGTGTGATGTTTTGAGAGTTTGAGACTATTTTGGGTAGGCTAAAAGGTTAGTTTGTTTAGCGTAAGGAGCAGGGTGGGGAGGCAGGTGCAGCCGAGTAGCGGCGACAGGGAGGGATAGGGAGAGAGAAGCACGGAAGAAGGTACGATTAGCAGGTTGAGGTAGCGCCGTGCAGACAGAAGTTACGCAAGTTACGTAAGGCGATACGTACAGAGGTGGCTTCGAATCGTTTTGATGGATTCAGATGAGGAAGTATTCTGCACGCAGAAAAGTGTGACAAAATAGAGGGGAAAATATAGGAAAACGGTAGAGAGGGAGTGATTGAGGGCGGATAGTTTTGGGTTAATCCAACCATTCATAAATAGGAAGAGGGATAGGACGGTGAGAGCAAGTAGTGAAGACAAGATAGAAGTAGGATCCACCCTAAAAAACCCGACAATGATCGGAACACCACCGGGAAAAGATCAAAATAGAGCGGGGGAGAAAGACAAGGGGAAAGAGAAAGTTAAACATAGAGGGCCAATAGAAGTTGAAAAATTGAAGCTAGAAGAATTGCGGAAAATTATGATAGAGGTAATACAGATAAATGAAAAAAGGCAGGTAGAAAGAGGAGAGGAAATAACACAAGAAATTAGGAAAGAAATGGCCGAACTTAGAAAAGAGATGTGAAAATGGGAAGAAGTTCGGGAAAATTTGGAAAAAAGGATCCGGGCTTTAGAACAAAGATTACAAACCCAGGATGAGCATAATAAAAAGGTAGCATAGTTGGAAGATAGGATAGTGAAGATGGGAAAATCAAACCAGGAGTTTGGTGAAGGGGAGAGTGGGAATATTGAGAGGGAAAGGCTAAGGGAAATAGAAAGGAAATTAGAAAGGAAAGAAAGAGATGGAAGAAAGAAATGGGAGAAAAAATGGAAGAAAGAAAAACATAGTGACAACGGATCTATGATTAGAAGGGAAGGAATTGAAGGAAGAAGTGGAGGATGTGCTAAAAAGGATAGATGCTAAAGTAGAGATAGAGGAAATGCGAAGTGTAGGAAAAGAAACGCAAAGAGGAGAAAAAATGGTAGAATACGCAGTATAAGTTGAGGCAAATAGCGGAAGAGGAAAGAAATGAGGGAAAAAGAACGTGGGTTAAGTATGACAGAATACAGATAGAAGGTGTCTGGTGGGATTGGGACGAAGAAATAGAAGAGTTAGCAGAGCCGGGAAACTAGGAGAGAAAGGAACGGGGGATAGGAAAATAAGAAATAGTAAGAAACGAAAATAGGGAAGAATGAAGGATATATTACTGGAATATAGCAGGATTGGAGAGAAAGGATAGGGAATTTATGAGAAATTTGGCACAATGGGATGTAGTAGTAATGATAGAGACGTCGCTAGATGAAAAGGGATGGGAAAGAGTAAGGGGAAGGGTTACCAAGAGGTTACAAATGGCAAGTTCAACATGAAAAATAAAAAGGAAGAGCAATGGGAGGAACGGTCATGAGAGTAAGGAACGAATGTATAACAGGGAAGGATAATAAAGAGAGGAAAGAGCAAAAAGAAGTGATAATAGTAGAAAAGGTGAATATGGGAGGAGAGAAGTGGAAAATAATAGGGGTTAATGTGAACGGTGATATGTAGGAGAAATCAGGGGAGACGAAAGAAATGATGGAAGGAAATAAAGAAGAGATAAGGCTTATAATAGGGGGAGATTTCAATGCAAAAACAGGAGATAGAGGAGGAAGGGAATGGGGAGGAGAGGGAGGAAGGAAATTCAAAGACAAGATACTGAATGGGGAGGGAAAGAAATTGGTAAAGAGCTTGGAGGAGTTGGGATGGTTTATCTTAAACGGTAATATAGAGGGGGATGAGAAGGGGAATATACATGCTCAGGAGGAGAAAGAGATTGGGTAATTGATTATATAATAGTGGACAATAAGGTAAGAGAGACGGTCATGAAATTAGAGGTAGGAGATTACACAGATTCGGATCACTTTCCCATAATAGTGACATTAGAAAGAGAAAAAAGTAATAACAATATGGATAAAAAGGAAGCGAAGTTGAAAAGAGCAGAAAAAGGGGATTGGCCAATGGAAGGAAAAGAACAGTTTGAAGAAAAGGTTAGAAATATCAAAATGGGAGAGGGTAATGTGGACGAGAAGATGGAAATAGTGATAGAAGAAATAAAAAGAGGATTAGAAAGCAAAGGCTAAAAAGGAGTTAGTAAAGGAGGGAATAGAAATGGATGGGATGACGAATGTAGAGAGAAGAAGAAGGAGGTCAGAAAGGAATTAAGAAAATGGAGAAAAGAAGAAAGTAGTGGAGAAGAATATAGGAGAAAAAAGAAGGAATACACTGAGTTGTCTGATCAAAAGAAAGAGGAGGAGAATAAAAGGCACCTGGTACAGATGAGATGCCAAATGAAGTCTGAAAATATGGGGGGACGAAACTAAAAGAATGGGCATGGGTAATGTGTAATAGAGTATGGAGAGGAGAGTGGTGGACAGAGTTATGGAAAGGAGGAGTAGTGGTACCCACAGTGAAGAAAGGCAAAGGGGAGGAGGTTAAAGATTTTATGGGTGTGACGCTGATGCCAACATTGCCTAAAGTATATGTAATAGTTTTTTCGGAGAGACTGAAGAAAGAAGTTGAGGAAAAACGATAGAGCCACTGAATCAGACATGGCTTAGAAAAGGGATGGGGATGCTAGACAATAAATATGTTTTGATTGATCTGATAAATAGAAGGATTAAAAGGGGGAAAGGGGCACTGATAGCAATATTCGTAGACCTAAAAGCGGCATTTGACTTTTTGGACCGAGTCGAGAGAAAAAAAGTTATGTTGAAAAAGGGGATAAGAGAGGGCTTAATAAAGAGAGCATGGGAAATTTGCAGACAGACAAAAAGCAGGGTAAAGGTAGGAGAGCAAGTAGGAGATAGTTTATGGCTATTGAGAGGAGTAAGGCAAGGATGTCCTCTAAGCCCACTTTTATTTCAGATATAAATATCAGATTTAGAAGAAGAAATAATGAGAAAGGAATGGGGAGGAGTTAGGATGGGAGAGAACAAGATACATACACTGGCATACGCGGCCGATATAGTGTTGATGGCAGAGGATGAAGAAGGGATGACGGGTTTGATTACAGGATTGGATAAATACTTAGATGGGAAAAGGTTGAATTTAAGTGTAGAAAAGACAAAGATTTAGAAAACAAAGGTTGAGAAAAGAACGGGGAAGAAAGAAACAATGGGGAGTAAAGTTAGAAGGAGTAAAGGAGTTTAAATATTTGGGATATACCTTGCAAATGAATGGAGATCATAGAGCTCATATAAGAGAAAGGATAAAAAAGCGGCAGGGATAATGAAAAAGATATAGGAATAGGAAAAAGAAGATTCAAGAAAGATTGGAGAAGGAGAATGTGATTATTTGATACGCTGGTATGGCCTGTATTAGGTTATGGAGCAGAGATATGGGGATGAAAGGAAAGGAAAAAGATTGGGAGTTTACAAGAAAGGTATATAAGGTGGACGGTAGGAGTAGACTGGAGGACGCTTCGATATATGGTGAGAGAAGAAGCACAGAGGGATATTTAAGTACTAGAGCGGGTAAAAGAGCATGTCAATTTGTGACGAAGTGAATGGAGGGGAAGGGGGTGGGTAGTGAAAAAGTGTTTCAAGGAGGTAGAAGAAAGGAGAGAGAGAGAGAGGGCGGTGGAACTAACAAGATGGGAAGAAGAAAGGAGGGAGCTTTTTAGTGCTATAGATATTAGAGAGGGGAATGAAGTAAGCTATGAAGAATTGGAGAGAAGGGACAGGCAAAGACAATTAATGGAAAGATGGGCAATGATTGATGAATCAAAATATAATAAATGGTATAAGATGATAAAAAAGGAAGGAGTACCAAAGTATTTAGAAAAGGGATGCGGAGAGAGAAGATGGACTAGAATAGCAAGATTTAGATTGGAAAACGAGGTAATGGAGGCGATGTATTGGGAGAAGGAAGATAACAGAAAGTGCAGAATATGTGAATGGGAGGAGGAAACATGGGAGCATGTATGGGAAGGATGTAGGAGAGGAATACAAGATGAAGAAAGCTGGCAAAAGAATGTGGTAAAGATTCTAGGGGAGGATGGAATGGGTGAGGAGTGGGTGAAGGAGTTGGAGGGGGCTCGAGGGGCGAATGAGAAAGAATGGATGTGGAAAAATGATAAAATCAGAATGAGATAGAAGAGAAGTGCAAGTGAAGGAAAAAGGAAACGGAAGGCGCATAGATTAGAAGCGTAAAGATCTGTAAGTAGTTACAGATAGTTATTATGTAATAGTATGAGTGGATTAAGATTCGGATCGCTTTCTCGCTTTCGATCGCTCGCACACTCTTCCGACAGTAAAATTGCGCTATATTAATATAGAAGTAAGGAGCTAGATAGAAGAGTTGATGTAAATAGTTGTAAATATTTGCAAATAGTAAGGATAAGATAAGATAACATAAAGTTTGTATGTGGTCTTTTAAGAAACGGAAGTCATGTAAACCCTTAGGGGACACATTATAAATAAAGAAGAATGGAAAAATATTCTAAGAAGAAAAAAACTTTCACTGGTTGGTGCAAAATCGGAATTAATTGCTCGTCTACAAGAAAATTACCTATGAGGAGCTTCGATGGAAGACATTTCAGATATTGAGGTTGTGTCAACAGAAGTACGTGTGCATAGAGAAAAACAAATTACCTCAAATCGATTTAACACAACAAATTACATAGATTAGACTCAAGAAAGAAGAAATTTTAACCAAATGCAACGAGAAATGCATCTCATGAGAAGAGAAAGAGACTTGCTGATGAGAGAATTGTAGCTTCTGCGTCGCGAGAATGGAACCCAGCAAGATGTTTCTTCTCAAATAAGTATATCACATTCGCGCCCTTATGCAAATATCAGAACAATTAGTGACCTACTGAGTGTATTTTCTGGTTCTGACCGCAAATTTTTTGAATATGAAAAAAAACTATTATTGTTATCTGCTACACACGCACTTGACGATAATCTTGCTGAAATCCATCTCAGTTCTGAATTGAAAGAAAATGCTTTGAAGTAGTTTCATTCCAAATCTGAGCACCTTGAGATGTCTGTGTATAATCTGCTCAGAGACATGAGAAAAATGTTCGATTACCGACGTAGTAAATTGGAACGACGAAGATTATTTGAGGCAAGAAAGTGGTAGAGTTGTGAAAAATTTAGTATTTATCACCGCAACAAAGTGATTCATGAAAATCAGGTGCCAGTGGAAATTGATGAAATAATTTAAGAGTTATGCAAAAAGTTACTCAAAATCAGCTGAGTATTCCAACATTTTTTCAACAAATCAAATGAAGGACGAAGGACGAAGGAAATCAGAGATTCCTGAAATGCTATAACTGTCGTAAATCAGGATATACGTCATCAACCAAAGAAAGGAACCCATATACCTGTGATGAAGAAGGAAATATCGCAAAGACTGCCAAAAGAAAAAAACTTCGATCAACAGTGCAGATAAGGTAGCTCATATAGAAGACGCTTTCTTTGAAAATGGTGTTATTGGTATGATTGACAGCAAAAATACAGTTCAATGAGACTGTATGTTGGATGTTGGTAGCGCTGTAAGTTTGATTATATCCAGGTGCGTTGATAGTCAACTAGTAGATTGAAACTTGGATTCGGATAAATATGCTGGAATTAATAAATCTAATTTGATTGTTAAAGTGAAAATTAACGTCCAAATTCCACTCAAAATAGTTATGAAGGAAAAGTTACTGATTTTTGTAAATTAATGGCAAGGAATGTTCTACGCCTAGTAAATCTGAATACGCATCACCTACTGTGTTAGTTAGAAAGAAAAATGGTGAGCTGCGCATGTTTGTAGATTACAGAATCATAAATAAGGTCACATTAGGTGATGACTATCCTTTCCCATTGATAGAAGATCAGCTTAATGTATTGCCAGGCAAAAAGTATTTCAGTTCGCTTGACTTAAAATATGGGTTTCACCACATTGATGCTTCTCCAGATTCTATCAAATATACATCATTTGTTACATCTTTCGGGCAATTCAAATATTTAAAAATGTCTTTTGGCTTAAAAACAGCCCCTTCTACATTTTAGAGGTTTGTCAATTAATTTTTTTGCAGATTTAATTAAATCGAGAGATGTTATTTCTGGATGAAATCGTGATGGGCAACCCAGACTATTGAAGATCATTTAACTGTTCTAAAAATAGTATCCAATGTTTTTCTTAAAAATAAGATAGAATTAGGATTTGACAAGTGTCATTTCTTTTTTACCAAAATAGAAATTTCTGGAAATTTATAGAATTATTTTCACTAATTGCTGAACCTTTGTATAATCTCTTAATGAAAAAAGTCAAGTTTCGGATCGCTGAATCTGAAATTAATTCATTTCAGACATTGAAAAAAAATTCATGGAAAAACCACTATTAGCGATTTATAGTCCTAGATATCGTACAGAATTATATTAACAATAGTGAAGGATTGTAATTGTAATTGCACTTGATCAAAAATATGTGAGTCCACGAATTGAACGCTGGGTTGTGGAGGTACAGCTTTATGATTGCGAGACGAAGCATTGACCAGGATTGCGCATGCAGCATGTTAATGCCCTGAGTCGGTTCTTTGTGATTCTTGTTGTGGAAGATAATCCTTTCGAATGGAATCTTTCTGTTTTAAATTTAGTATAATTCTTTTGAATTATGTTCAATTATCTCGAATGATGTATAATGCTATTATAATAATAATAATAATTATTATTATTATTATCGTGGGTGTGGTGAGCCCACACTTGTAGTTATTTATAACTACAAGAAAAACCTAGAAACACTACCCGAATCGGGTAGTGTCACGCCTACCCTGAAAGGGAAATGGTTTAATGGTATATATATATATATATATATATTATACCATTAAGCCATTTCCTTTTCGGGGTAGGTGTGACTTGCTCGGTGAGGAAAGGAGTAATGTGAGGTCGGGGGTGTAGATTTTTTAATTGATCTAGAATTCTCGTGTCATTTATTTAAATGACACGTTTGTTCAGCAACACTGCTCCGACCCAGGTTGCTGAACAATCTCTCTAGTGATCACCCCAAGTGAAGAGCCTCAGAAAATTGTTATGTGTGGTTCCCCACTTAGGTCCATTAGTATCCAAGGTCTTTGTTTCAGGCGTCATTCACTCTATTGTCACTCTGTTTACAAACTATTTGTCGCCACACTTTTCTTTGCTGTCATACTACTCTAGCTTCCTTCACGTCCATGCATTTTTTTAATCGAGTACTCGAGTTTCTATGGCTTCTTATGTCTCTTCGGATTAATGTCTCATTCACAGATTCTAACCATTCTTTCGGCGGTCTACCTTTGGGCATTCTGCCATTTAGTCTACCTTCATACGCTTGATTGGCCAGTCGTTCATCTTTCATTCTTTCAACATGTCCGAACGATCTTAACTGATTTCTTTCCCATATGTCAACTAGTGTCTCTTCTGTAAAACATTCTTTGAGGATTATCTCGTTTCGGGCTTTGTCCAGCAGTGCCTTCCCGCATATTTTGCGCAAAGATTTCATGCCAATCGCGTTAATTTTACTCTTGTCCCTTTCTTGACAAGTCTATGTCTCGCTACCGTATAGTACAGTCGGTTCAAATATAGAATTATGTATGGCCATTTTAGCTTTTTTTGATATGTTTTTATTTCTGAGAATGGACCCGGCTTTACCGATAACCTTCTTACCCTCATTCATGCGCCTATCTAACTCCCCATCTATTTCTCCATCGCTAGTGAATAGGCTACCCAGATATACATACTCGTCAACTTGTTTTAATCTCTCATCATATAGGACAATGTTGCACATTGTTTTCTCACATTTTCTTTTAAACAGCATGACTTTTATTTTATTTACGTTAATTTTGAGGTCCATGGTCTTTATGCTTGTATTAAGTTTACTCAACATTCTTTGCAAGTCCTCGATTGATTCTGCCATAACAATCTTGTCATCTGCAAAAGCTAACCCACGTACCTTCACTGTTTCGAGTTCTACACCTTCTTCTTCGAAGAGGCCCATTCTTAGACACTTATCTATAAATATGATGAATAGCCATGAGAACATAACGCATCCTTGCTTCACGCCTTCCATAATATCGAACCAGTCACTCAGTTTCCCATGAACCCTTACACTCGCTTTACTACCTGCATATATTGTTTGTATTGCTTGGAGGAGCCATCCATTGACTCCGTACTCTTCAAGGACTTGCCAAAGTTTACTTCTATTTACCTTGTTAAATGCTTTTTCTAGGTCAACAAATGCACAGAAAACTTTCTTTCCTACTCTCAAGCTTTTTTCTGTGATCTGTCTTAAGCTAAATATTTGATCCGTACATGATCTTCCTGGCATAAATCCACTTTGGACTTTCCATATCTTTTCCTCTGTAATTTCCATTAACCTACATATAAGTATTTTTAAGCATATTTTTCTTACGGTACCTAATAAGCTGATACGTCTGTAATTATTGCAGTTGCTTTTATCTCCCTCTCTTTTGTATATTGGTACGATAATCGCTTCTCTCCAATCGTCTGGGACTTCTCCCGTCTCGATACATTTATTAATTCGCACAACCTGTGAGGTATGTACTCGCCACCGTATTTAAGCATTTCAGCGCTAATACTGTCTACACCAGCAGCCTTACCATTTTTTAAGTTCTTAATTATATCTCTAACCTCAGTGTCACAGACTATTTCAATTGGGTTTTCTAATGCAGTATGTTCTATTTCGCAGTTCTGTTGCCCTATAGCTTGAAATCCTAATAATTCTTTAAAAGAGTTTTTCAAAGCTTCTACTATCCCGTCTGTATCATATAGAATTTCACCTTTTCTGTTTCTCATGCTGAAAAACTCTGAATTTTCACTTTCCTTCATCTCTATAAATAATAGTTTCATGGTTTCTTCAAAGTCATTTTGTATTTTTTTCTCTTTTTCTGTTCTCATTTTATCTTTACTTTCCTTGACTAGTCGTTTAACTTTCCTCTTTTTGTCTCTGTAATCGCTTTGAAGTCTATTTCTCTCCTCAACGCTAAGACCTGTGATATTTAATGTTCTATTGTAGGCCTTTTTCTTTTCTTGCCGGGCTGCCTGAATTTCATCATTCCACCACGCATCACCAGACTTTCTTCCTACCATTGCCGTACCACACACTTCAATCGCAGTTTTAATAATGATATCTCGTAACAAAGTCCACGCGCCGTCTATATCTTTATTGCTTCTAAGCACCTCCCAAGTTGCCCTAACTATGCGTTGGTTTATCTTATTCTGAAAATCTATTCGCACTTCCGGTTTCTGTGAATTTTCAATCTTGATTCGCGTTTGTTTCGTTTTTTTTGTTCTCTTTCTTCTCCATCCCCGCCCTAAGTTTATTTTGCAGATTTGATTATACTGCGGTTATTACCTTTACACCAGGTGTACGTGTAGATCATTTTATGTCGAAACCAAGTATTTGTAATAAATGAGCCTTTTTGCTAAGCATAAGCTAACTAATTTTTCCCCGTTATAATTTTTTCTTGTTGCATCCCCAAACTTACCTAGCACCCTTTCTGTACCTGTATCCTGACGTTGGTCGCCGACCCATCCGTTCATATCTCCGAGCAGAATTATTCTTTCTCCTTGATCGCAAGTACTGATTGTATCATTTAAAGGGGAAGTCTGTGACTTCTCTCGAACCGCTATCAACTGGGGCGGAGCACGCTATGATAAATAATCTTCTGATTCCTACCTTCGTTCTAGCCCACAACAATCAGGGACATACAAAATCATGATCTTTGAGGTGCTGTCTTGCTTTTTCATTTATAATTAAACCGACCCCTTAACTACCATGTGATTCACTACCTACACTACCGGTCAAAATTGTGGGACCACCTACAAAATTTGTATTAAAATCACGCTCGTCTTTGAAAGCGTCTATCTTCGTGAAAAATTGAGACTTTCATTGCCGAAATGCATGCCAGAGGAGTGAATGATCTTAAGGTAAGAGAACTACGAGAAACTATGCACGTAAGGAATCTAGCTATTTTATGTGTACCTGAGACAAAGAAAAAGGGATGCGAAAGTAGAAACATAGAAAATGAGGTGCTGGAAGGCGGTTTTGAAATATGGTCAGAAGTACACTACCGGT
>CAKNYM010013176.1:0-15611 GCA_932195095.1 Andricus curvator | reverse complement strand
TAAGAGTACTCATACTCTAATAGGATGAGTTTTCTTACAACCGTAGCAAGGCGAAGTTCGAGCTATTTTCGCAAGGGATAACGGCTTTAAAAGCATGAATCTTTGTACTTTTTTAGGATAAAGGGATTCCTGCTTAAAATGAATGAATTTCGTACCAAGATAGCAAGAATGAAACCTACGACAAAAGCATGACTAGTGCTCTTACTATTATAGGCATATTTTTTTCTCCGTGTAGTATACTAAAAGACGATTTACCGTAAGGCTTTTAGAATCTAAATTCTAATATTGACTATTTGGTTATAAATAATATTAAAAATATTATATTTACAATATTAATGTTAAATTTTATAATTTACAGTCTACTAAAAATTAGAGTTTGCTTTGATTACAAAACACAATTTATAATTATTTAATACTTCAAACTTAAATGTTTGTTATAATCTCAATTGAATATATTTTATTATCTAAAATATATAGAATCCACAATTTTGAATCTCAGTCTAAAAAAAAGTGGTGTAACAAAATGTCTCGAAAATCTAGCATTCATTGTTGTTGAGAACCTAATTGGTTTTGCATTACTTGAAGTTGCTTTATATCAATTTAAAATTTCAAAATTTAATCTACAAATTTATTAATCCCTTTTAATAAGAAAAATCATAGAAAACCTTATGCGGGTTGAGAAACATTCGTGCACTTTAATACTTTTGTGCGGTTGAAACAAAATTTTCAAATTATCTAATAAATTATTGTTAATATTGTACATGTTTCGTTTTAGTACTTTTTGCTGGGAAATAGTTTTTTTTATAATTTCAATATAAAATCATAAAGTTTGGAAAATGACCTATTTTAATTTTGAATTTTGCTACATTTTTCATTATAATTTAAACAAGATTTGGAATCTTTTAACAATTTTGGATTACATTACAGTTTTTCGTCAAAAAATGGTATTTTTAAAAATAATACAAAATATTTCGGAGAAGATTCATAAATTTTAACAACCTTAGGTTATGCTATCGTTATGCACCAAACATTGGTATTTTAAAACAAAAATCATGATATTTCGAAAAGGACTTGCAATTTTCGAACAGTTTCAGATTATATTAACGTTTTTCACAGAAAATCTTTTTTTTTTTTTCATACCAAAATAATTAGATTTTGAAGAAGACTTACAATTCTGAATAATTTTCTCTTATGTTAGTGTTCTTTGTCCGAAATTATTAGTATTTTCAATAAGAAAATATTATACTTCAAAGAGTGAATTTTTACGTTCGTGTGTTTCACCTAAAATTGGTATTTTTATACAAAAAATTATAAGATGTAAATCCAATCATTTTTGTTAAAAATGATAATGTTTTCAAGCTTGAACAATTTCTAATTGTGTTAGTAACTTTCGTTGGAAATTAAAATTTTTAATCGAAAATCATAAGATTTGAAAGAACATTCATGATTTTTTTACAATTTTAGGTTACGTTGGCATTTTACATCGAAAATTGGTATGATAAACAAAAATCATTATAACTTGAAAAAGATTTAAAATCTTTCAACAATTTTGGATTATATTAGTATTTTGCTTGTAAAATAATTCGTATCTTTATAATGAGTTATGAGATTTCAAAAAAATATTCACAATTGTCAACAACTTTAGGTTATGTTCACTTATATTTTTAAACAAAAACCCATTAGATTTAAATTCAATAATTTTTGTATTGAATAAAATTGACAAGCTTGAAGAATTTCGGATTGTGTTAGTGTTTTTTATCAGAAATTGAAAATTGTATTAAAAAACACTAGGTTTTAAACAGGTTTGATAATTTTTGAATAAGTTTAGTTTACGTCGGCGTTTGACACTGAAAATTGGTATTCTGAAACAAAGAAGATGTACAATCCTAAACAATTTTCTGTTATGTTATGTTAGTGTTTTTCGACTATAATTGCTATTTTTAATAAAAAATGTTTATATTTAAAAGAATATTTACAATATTTGAACAATTATAGCTTATGTACGTTTTTTCAGTCCGTAAATGATATTTTTGTTCAAAAATTCAACGTTTTGATTGTCTATTAATTATTTACAAAATTAGACCTATTAACATCAATTCTTATCAATCATCACAAATATTTTCCCTAATTTCTATTATGTTAGATAATAGATATGTACTATGAAATATAAACATTTTGTGTTAATATTGATTTTATATTTTATTTTCAAAATTGCCTAAGAAAAAAATGTCATCATCCCTCTCTCTTCATATGACTTTTAAACTTTATAGTCAAATTTCTTTTTATCCTAAAACAAGTATCCAATTTCTGAGAATTCTGTTGAAACCCCAGAAAATATTTTTAAAAATAGAAGCTGGTCCACCTAATTTTACAAGAGAAGCAAAAAACCATTCTAGAGGAACAATTTAGAACCGACTAGTCATTTTTTTGTGTAGATGGATTGAACATTTTTCAATTATTATGATAATATTTGTTAACAAAATTAAGTATTTTAGTAGATATGATTGATTCATTGAGTTTAAATTCTTTTAAATTTTCAAATATTTGAATGCATTTGAATACAACATTTGAGTGTTAAAAATTTTAAAACCTTAATTTTTTTACTGAAATAGTTGTGAACAAGCGAGAAAGTGTGATTTTTGAAGGAAAGTCAATTTCGTCAAAAAGCAGACTTAGTACAATTTTTTCCCACCTACAATGAATAAATCGATGTCGAAACTTTTTTTTCTTTTACTGAGACTCCGAATTGTTGCTATTTTAAATAAAATCGTTTATGGTCATTTTCATCTTAATTTTCATCAAATTAGTTTAAAACGAATTTCCTGAACAAAATTCGGAATTTTCTAGGGAAGAGTACACCTTGTGCATAAGGAGGGGACTACACAGAATCGGTTTCAACCTTGCTGGAGAACTGATTCTGAGGGCTGATACACGTGTGAACTGCTCGGGCTGCTTCTCAATAATTCATACCACACGCGACAGACACACGGTATAACCAGTACTGTCCACTCTCAAACTGGCCATCAAGTTTCTAACACCGCCCATTTTACTATTCCACACCTTTTTTTAACAAAAGACTTACTTTGTATTCTTTTTTTTACCAGGATAAATTCTCAGAATCAGTTGACAATATTCCAGAAGATACTTACGAATTTTTTAGAAAATAGTTTTAAAAATTTATAAATACTGATTCCTTAATCAATGGTATTCAAAAAATTTCAAATATGTGAGATGAGAAAGATATAAGCTGCAATAAAAAAATTTTAAGTTGGAAAACACTGGCTCAGATGGTACGAGGTCTGTCCGGAAAGTATCTGACCTCGCGGTGTAACCGGAGTAAGAACTTCACTTGTGTGGGGTGACGGACAACTTTGCACGTGCCCAACTGTGCACGTCGATGGCCGGACGGACAACTGTGCACGTCCATCTGTGCACCTCCATCTGTGCACGTCCAAGCCCACAGGAGCCCATCTGTGCATGTCGAAATTTCGACGTGTACAGTTGTCCAAGTACCATCTGCGCCACGTGCACAGTTGTCCAAGTGACAACTGTGCACGTTGAAATTTCGACGTGCACAGATGGGCTCCTGTGGACTTGGGCGTGCACAGTTGTCACTTGCCCAACTGTGCACGTGCACACATGTCCCTTGCCCAACTGTTCACGTGCACAGACGTCCCTTGTCCAATTGTGCACGTGCACAGATGGAACTTGCCCAACTGTACACGTGCACAGATGGAACTTGCCTAACTGTGCACGTGCACAGATGTCACTTGCCCAACTGTGCAGTGTGCACGTTTATGTCCTCACGTAAGGGTTTATACGAGGGTGATCCTTTATATCTACGTATAATAAATTGTTAACTGTTAAAATTCCAAATTATTATAAATATAAGAAAATATTTTTTAAAATTTATTTTGCTTCCTCATAGAAAAAGCTTTGTAATAGTTACATTTTCGAAAAAACTTTAATTCATTTAATTTAACTTTCATCAGTTGATAAATATCTAATACAATGTTCTGAAGCTTGTATTAGATATTTACATTTTGTGTGTGTCTGTGTGTTGATGCTACACTTTTTTGTGAACACGATAACTTGAGAATAGTTGCAGATAAATTGATAAAATTCGTATGGATTATTTTTACCACTAATAACTTAAATCAGACACAAGGATTTCAAAAAAATGTGAATTGCATTTTTTTTCATTATCATAATCAGGGGGGTGACACGATTTTCGCTTTTGC
This sequence comes from Andricus curvator, assembly GCA_932195095.1. Taxonomy (NCBI): domain Eukaryota; kingdom Metazoa; phylum Arthropoda; class Insecta; order Hymenoptera; family Cynipidae; genus Andricus; species Andricus curvator. The sequence goes on along the minus strand of CAKNYM010013176.1, from coordinate 11,370 downwards.
ATTAGAGGCGCGTGGCAGTTTTGTGAAGAGCGGCGAGTCGTGAAGCATTGGCGCCACCTCCACGACGCCCGGTCTGCCCGTTGTCTGTTATGATTTTGCATACACAAACTCGTGAAATGTCATAACTTTATCGTCTATTTGCCATATTTTATTTATTTACGGATACATGTGTTATAGCAATGGGGGGAGGCATCGACGTATAGCACCGAACTGTCTATCAGGGTACGACTCAACCCGCTCAAACGGAGTAAAACAGTGCATTTTTCCGTTCTAAAAAATGAGGTTGACCGTTGGCACCAAGCAATTAAGCATGACAAAAAGGATTTTATTGTTAAACCTGGAAATGTAGTTTGTGAAGATCACTTTTTAAAGGATCAAATAATTTGGAAAAAGAAAGTTTTAGCTCCGGATGGAACGGTTATGGCGATAGGTATGAGGATTTGTTTACACCGATGTTCTTTAACCTAAAATAATTGAATGGCTCTGACGGTTTCATGACTACATTGATTTTTAAATTTTGATATATTTTTCTTCTTGTAAAACTTGTAGATTATTGTAATAGTGTGTAACATTATATTTTTATTAGTTTTTGAAATTTTAAAAATATTTTAAAACCCTTACTATCTTTAAGAAAATTGTAAAAGTAACATTAATGACAGTTTTGAATTATCGCCGAGTTTCGACATTTATTACTTTAATAGGAACGTAAGTTCTATTATTTCGGTCTTGCGATCAATTTGAATAAAAAAGACTTTATTAGGTATAATATAAGCCTTTATCGGGTATAATTTGCCTGAGGATGACCAACAGATTGAGGTCGAAACGTTGCGAGAATGAAACTTTTTATAATTAAAGTATTGACTCGGAATACTCCTAGTCTTTTTTATTCAAATTGATCGTAAGACCGAAATAATAGAACTTACGTTCCTATTAAGGTAACAATTGAATTGATCAAAGGAAGATTTCACTTCTTAAAAATTGTTTTAAGAAGTTGTTTATTTTTATCATTTCGAAATTTATGTACAATTACATTAATTTATTAATAAATTCAAGTAGTAAAGTAAATTACAATTGTAAAATAATGATTTTCTTGCAGTCAGAATAGTACAAGAAACCTAACTTTAAAAAAACGATAATTTTATGAAAAAGAAAGTCGCGACATTTTGTAAAACTAGCTTTGTTCAATTGTATATAATAAATTATTATGTTCTGTCTGCATAATAATTGCTATACTTCAATCGCAGTATATTCGTAAATAATTTAAATAATTATATTTATTTAAATAAATTAACCTGGCATTTATTACTCCTATATACCATCCTACTGTCTTTACCCCATATTTAATTTATATCTCCATCTTTTCATTCAATTTTTAAATAAATAAATGACTAAATGTACGTTAAAGTTAATAACTTTATTACTGATAATCTTTTAGCCATTTCACGATTAATAAAATATACTGAATATTGAAAATTATGATTTTTAAATTTGCTTGTATATTTTTATTATAATGTAATAATAGATTAGGATCATTCGAGTAATTAAAAAATAGACAAAAAATTTTATATATTATCATTACAGAACATTTAGTTTATTTGTTTTAAACGGTAAATACGTAATCTTTATATTTTACCATTCCACTCTACTTGAAAATTAAAAACCGACATTTCCAGTGTATGTAAGGTCTATTTTTTAATCCTAGGTATTTTTTAAATTCTAGAAACAGTTAATCCTTGCCTAATTCAAGCTAAAAGTATTTAAATTATCCACAAACATCCAAAATATTATAAAAACTGCGAAAAATACTAAATCTCCCATGATTCTAATCAGCTTTCGTTCAAATATAGGGCGTGGCGCTAGTGGCGCCAGTGTTTCATTTTCTGCCGTCCTTCACAAAACTGACACAGCGAATTTGTATGGCGAGTCACCCCCCTGTCATAATTCACAGTTAATGCATGCAAACAGAATATTCCTTGACTCGAAACAAATCCATTGTTCTATAATATTAATATATTTTATTGAATATTAAGAAAATTTTAATCAGTTATAATATTGGAAAAATTGAGATTTACAATTTTATTAAAATAATAAATCCTTCTTCTTTAAGGAAGCAAATGATCTATTTGCTATTTCATCATGTCGAGGAAGCAGAGTGCTCATGATATGAGCCCCAACAAATATAGACTCCGGTAAAACGCCCAAAATCGAATTCACAGATAGTTTTAGTACTCTCATCTTAATAAGCCATACACTGTCAAAAATGTTTGGAATTCTCTAACACTTCTACAATACAAGAGTAAGGTAAAATTGCAAACACGGTATTGGAATGACGAAATTGCAATACATGTATTGTGAGTGCTGTAAATCGTGAAGTCACCGTCGAGTATTCCAATGCATGTATTGTAGCGTTCACAAGTCGAAAATTGTGCACAAGGGATTCACGGAGTTAATGGAATTCAGGGAATTCAAGGAATTCGCGGAATTCATGAAACTTAAGGAATTCACGAAATTCATGGAATTCACGAAATTCATAGAGTTCATGGAATTCACGGAATTCACGGAATTCATGGAATTCATGGAATTCACGGAATTCAGAGAATCCAAAGAATTTAGAGAATTGAAGGAATTCAGAGAATCCAAAGAATTTAGAGAATTGAAGGAATTCAAGGTATTCATAGATTTTAAGAAATTTTGAGAATTAAGGGTGTTAAGAGAATTTAAGGAATTCAGAGAATGCCAGGCATTCCATGAAATCTATGAATACCTTGAAGTCCTTGAATTCCTTGAATTCCTTGAATTCTCTAAATTCCTTGAATTCTCTGAATTCCTTGAATTTTCTGAATGCCTCGAATTCTCTGATTCCCTTGAATTCTCTGAATTCCTTGAATTCTCTGTATTCATTTAATTCTATGAATTTTTTTAATTAAATGGATTCCTCGAATTCATGGAAATCTATGAATTCCTTGAATTCTATGAATTCGTCGAAAGTGAGTGTGTGTAAAGTGACATTGGGTAGGGTTGGCCTAGTTTTTCGCGTTTTCGCGTCGGCCCCAGGCTCACGGGATTTTCAAAATTTTGCACATGTCCAAACTCTTTCTCCAATTTGTTCTTTACAATTATAAATTTTCTGGCTATAGTCTAAGAAAGATTATTATCCAGCAATCGAAGTTTAGGCTGCAAAATATTATTCAACTAGCAAATATCGATTTAAACCAATTTTAATAGGCTTCTGAAACTTACCTTTGGAGTGATGGGTACGGTTTTGATATTTGGAACCAATTATGAATTTTGGTTCGAAAAAGCACTTAGAACTAGGCCAATTTATGGGAAATGATGAATAGAGAGAATGAGTAGGGTTTAATTTGTTTTTATGCAAGTTAAACTCTGGAATCCGTCGAACTTTAAACATTTTTGACCTATTTTTGACCCGTGATTGAGCAAGGGAACTTTTTTTCACGCGGGACATAATACCTCATTTTTGCACTTATGGAGTTTTTTTCGAGACCCTATAAAAATTGCTTATGGTGGTTGAATTTAAAAAGTATTCAGCAAATAATTTTCAAAAAAATCATGCCAGATGCATGCAGTAAGATAAGAATCTAATATTAACGATTCTATCACAAATTTCCAAAAAGGCCTTTTTTCCAGAGGAAATACACGGGAAACTTTATGGGCTTTGAACAACTCCTGGGAATCAATAGATTTTAAAATTTTAAAAAAATACGTGCTTAATTTTTTTTGCATTTGAACAAATCTGGATAGTAACACGAAGAAAATTTGAAGAAAAAAAATGTGTACCACACAAATAAATAAACCTTCATATTTCACTAACCAATGACTAAGACAAATGTGTAACCCGTCATTATACATCATCGCATAAACAACAGTAAAACTTTGATAAAAGTTATTGAAATTTTTTTTTTCAACTTCACTTTTTGTTACATCATAAGAAAATACATCAAATAAATAAACGATTTTGTAAAATCAAAGACAGATAAGTAACTTCAAAAAAATAAATACCTGCCGAGTGGGCACGGTAGTTAGTAGTTAGACCCACTGGGAGACTCAAAGAAGCTTAATAAGATAAAAGTATTAAATAGTACATTTCGTGACTAATGCGGACTGACGGCCTTTTTGAAACGAGCGCAATGTTTTTGTAACGAGTCGTAGGTAAGGGCGTATAATTATACGTAGATATAAAGGACCACCCTCGTATCAACTTTTACGTATGGACATAAACGTGCACAGTTGGGCAAGTGACATATGTGCACGTGCACAGTTAGGCAAGTTCCATCTGTGCACGTGCACAGTTGGGCAAGTGACATCTGTGCACGTGCACAGTTGGGCAAGGGACAACTGTGCACTTGCACAGTTAGGAAAGTGACATCTGTGCACGTCCAAGTCCACAGGAGCCCATCTGTGCACGTCTAAATTTCGACGTGCACAGTTGTCACTTGTCAAGTGACGACTTTGCACGTGCACAGATGGCACGTGCACATTTGTCCATATGACCAACGACGTGCACAGTTGTCCATCTGGCCATCGACGTGCACAGTTCGGCACGTGCAAAGTTGCTACGTGCAAAGTTGACCCCATCCCACTTGTGTAGACCGAAAATCACAAAGTGGACTCAAAATGTGTGGAAAATTCTACAAGATGGATTTCATTGAAAATTGGTACTAAGGGGTTATTTGAGTCGTTGAATACGAATTCGAGGTTCAAATTTAAAATTTCTGAAAGGCTAATCCAAAATGGCCAAGATGAAAGTTGGTACTAGGGGGTAGACTTGACGTTGTTAGTTCCATATATGACAATGGCTAATGGATTTTTGAATATAGACATCAGGTTTGTTCCCAATGAACCGAAAAAACGCTTAGCACCGACTCTCGTTGAAAGCCACCAATTAATTGGATTTTTCCAAATCTGTATTCGCCATTTCGAATTTTCTAATTCTGATGCCAGATTCGGATTCAGATACCTAAAAACTTTAATACACCAAGTTTCATGAAAGTCCGCGAATTTTGCGTAACTTCCATCCGCCATGTTGAGTCCGCCATTTTGAATTTTGGAATTCTGATACCATATTTGGATTCAGAGACCCAAAAAAACCTTTTTGTACCAAGTTTCATGATAATCGAAATAGTATAAATCTACTTATTTTACATGACGCATATTGCGTCAAACGCACTCTTGGCTATTTTTCTTTTGACGCAATATTTTTATTGCAGGTTAATTCGGGTAAGCAGCGATGATATCCCCTTCAAAGTATTCCCCTATGGAAGCGAGAACCTTCTTTTAGCGATCCTCCCATTTTCGGAAGCACTCCTTAAAGTCCTTTAAAAATAACTAACAGCTGCTTCGTTGTATTCTGTTTTATTTCCTCTACGTCTTGAAATCGTTTTCCTTTAAGAGAATACTGCAATTTGAGAAACAGCCAGAAATCACTGGGTGCCAGGTCAGGACTGTATGTGGTTGTCAAAGTTGGGTAAGGCCGTGCTTCACCAGAAATTGCTGAATAAGATGCGGTGCTGTGTAGGTTCGTTCTCGTGGTGAAAGGCCCAGTCGTAACTTTTCCACAAATCTTGGTTTAAAAATTTTGAAACAATAGTTTATGCGATTTGACAGTTTTGTTTTCTTTAGTTTAGAGATTTAAAAGAAGAATTTAGCTTCTTATTTGAAGAAAAACTTTTTTAAATTCCAAAAATCAAGAGTACGATATATAGTGTGATTGTTCGCGTCTTCGAGACGCATCGATCGACCTATTGTTGAACTTTTATGACCCACCAGTACCGATTTACGAAGTTTCAAAGAAATGGTCTATTCTGTTTATATGAGAAAAACTTTCTTGATATTCAAAATACAACAATACTATATGTAGTATATTTGTTTGCGTCTTCGAGTCGCATCGATCGACCTATTGTTGAACCTTTTATGACCCACCAGTACCGATTTACAGTTTAAATAAATTCATGTATTTTGTTCATATGAGAAAAACTTTGTCTCATATTAGGAATACTACAGTACTGTATCTGGCAAGTTTGTTCGCGCCTTCGAGACACGTGGAATGATCTATTCACTATTGACGTACATTTAATGACCTCTTATGATCTAGCAATACCGATTTATAAATTAAAAAAATATATTGTTTATCTTCTTAATATGAGGATTTTTTTTTTAATATTTGGAATGCAACAGTAATGTATATCATATATTCGTTCGCGTCTTCGAGAGGCATCGATTGCCCAATTGAAGAATCTTTCATGACCTACCACAAAATAGCAATATCGTTAAAAAATTTTTTAACACAATTGGTTAACTTGTTTATGAGAGGATTTTCCTGATATTGAGCATATAATAATACTATATTTGACGTAATTGTTCGCGTCTTAGAAAGTTAAAAAAAGGCACATTGTTTCTATAAAGAACACTTTTAAAACAGGAACATAAGCTTGAAAAAATATTGAAAGTATTCACTTTTTTCTTTTGTTAGAGAAAAATCTCCCTCCATGAGGAAGCCAATTTATTTGATATCTATGTGGAATCAAAATGCCCATAAAATGAGCATAAATAAATCCACTCATAATGAATACATCAATATTACTTCGCAGCGGTTTTTGCGCTCTCATAAGTTTTAATTTTAGAATCTAAATTGAAATGGTTGAGTTTTAAAAAGTATATTCCACAATATGAAATTTTCAATTTTTCAAATCATTTAAATTTACTTAAAACAATTGAAATCTTAACGGGTTTGAGTATAAAAGCATTTTAGTATCACAGTTCTTGGTAATTAACTTTTTTTTCATTCTTAAATGAGGTTCCGATTCATATAATTTTCAAAGTTCTATAGTGGAAATTTTTTCACTTTCAATGCTTTCCATTTAAAAATACTTCATTTTGAACGTTTTTTTAGAATAATTGAATTTTACAGGTTTACAATTGAAATTTTTTTCATTTTTAACGGTGAAAATGACGGCGAATTTGTTTTTCGATCATAGAAAAATTTATTTAATTAATATTAATAAAGTCTTTAAAGAGTACGGAGTCAACGGATGGCTCCTACAAGCAATAAAAACAATATATACATACAGGTAGTAAAGCGAGTGTAAGGGTAAATGGAAAACTGAGTGACTGGTTCGATATTATGCAAGGCGTGAAACAAGGATGCGTTATGTCCTCATGGCTATCCATCATATTTATGGATAAGTGTCTAAGAATGGCCCTCTTCGACGAAGAAGGTGTAGATCTCGAAACAGTGAAGGTACGTGGGTTAGCTTTCGCAGATGACAAGATTGTTTTGGCAGAATCAGTCGAAGACTTGCAAAGAATGTTGAATAAACTTAATACAAGCATGAAGGACATGGGACACAAAATTAACGTAGATAAAACAAAAATCATGGTGTTTGAAGGAAAAAGTGATAAAGTAATGTGCAACATTGTCCTAAATGATGAGAGATTAGAACAAGTTGACAAGTATATATATCTGGGTAGTCTATTCACTAGCGACCGAAAAATAGATGGGGAGTTAGATAGGCGCATAAGTAAGGGTAAGCAGGTTATCGGTAGAGCAGGGTCCATTCTCATAAACAAAAACACATCAAAAAAAGCTAAAATGGCCATACATAATTCTATATTCGTACCGACTGTACTATACGGTAGCGAGACATGGACCTGTCAAGAAAAGGACAGGAGTAAAATTAACGCGATCGGCATGAAACCTCTGTGCATAATATGCGGAAAAACACGGATAAACAAAGTCCGAAACGAGACAATTCTCAAAGAATGTGGTGCAAAAGAGACAATAGTTGACACATGGGAAAGAAATCAGTTAAGATGGTTCGGACATGTTGAAAGAATGAAAGATGAACGACTGAGCAAACAAGTGTATAAAGGTAAAGTAAATGGCAAAATGCCCAGTGGTAGACCGCCGAAAGAATGGTTAGAATCTGTGAATGAGACATTAATCCGAACAGACATACGAAACCATAGAAACACAAGAGTTTGCATGAAAAAATGCATGGACGTGAAGGAAGATAGAGCAGTATGCCAGGACAGAAAAGTGTGGCGACAAATAGTTTGTAAAGAGAGTGACAATAAAGTGAATGACGCCTGAAACAAAGACCTTGGATGCTAATGGGCCCAAGTGGGGAACCACACATAACAATTTTGTGAGGCTCTTCACTTGGGGTGATCGCTAGAGAGATTGATCAGCAACCTGGGTCGGAGCAGTGTTGCGGAACGAACGTGTCATTTAAGTAAATGACACGAGAATTCTAGATCAATCTAAATATACCTACCTACCTTATACCTATATACCCATCTACACACTACTATTTTCCAACCGACCAAGTCACGCCGACCCCGAAAGGGAAATGGCCTAATGGTATAATAATTGTAATAATAATAATAATATGAAACTGTAATATTTTGTATGTAATAACAATTTAAAATTCTAGAATTTCAGAAGCTTTGCCTTCGAAATATTCAATTTAGTTTAAATATTTAAATTATCAAATTTTAATCGTTTTGATTTCAAAATTATTTCAATTCAAAAGTTTTCAATTTTTAATTATTCAATTTTGAACGCTTTTAGTTAGATATAATACAATTTCAATTCCTTAAAATTCTAGAAATGCCAATATTCAAAATTCTAATTTGGAATTATTCAATTTTGAACATTTTGAACTTGTCCTATTTTCGAAATTTTAATCTGAAATCATTCAATTTCGATTCTTCAATTCAAAATACAATTGCTCAATTGTTAGGTTACAGTTTTACACATAAAACATTGTCTGGTTTTTAAAATTTTTCTAAATCATGAAATATAAAATTTGGTTCAATAGTTGTATAATTTGCAGTTTAAAGGATTTGTTATTAAACAATTCTGAATTAAGTCCCATCAAAACAATTTCAAAACAATGAAAAATAAGAAAATAGTTTATCAAATTCAAGCCTTAAAAATGAAAATATTTAAAACAAGGCATTGACAATTGGATTATTTTTAAATGTACGAAAATATTTAACATTTCAAACTCAACTTAAAAAATTTTTCAAATTGAAAGGCTAGAAGTTGTGCAATTTCAAACATTAGAATCATATATAGTAGTCTTTTTTACATTCTCATCAGAGAAGGTATTAGATTTGCGTAAAATTTGACCCCCTCCGTTTTTGTCAAATGTCCACGTTTTGAGACCCTCTGAACCCGAAAAACAGTTTATCGCGAATGTGTCTACTGTGTGTCTGTGTGTTTTTCTGTAGATTTTTAGTCTGTCAGAACGATAACTTCCGAAAGAATTGACAGATTGGATTGGCCTTTGGTATACCCTTTAACTACCCCAAATAAAGCCCAAGTTTGTTAGCCAGCCATTTTGGATAAAAATACAAAAAGTGAGCGCATTTTCAAAATTTTTGAGACCACTTTTTTCAAGATTTAAAAATTCTATGTATGGTTATTATTAGTACTCAAATAGACGAATAATTTATTTTCATGACTTTCTTTGATAAAGAAATAAATTACCGGAGTTATAGCATTTACAAAATTCCAAAAAACAAACGAAAATTAACATTTTAAGCCAAACAACGCACGATATGAAAAAATGTCAAGAAAATAAAAACATTGAATTTTGAACACCCTGCAAGATTATCACAACAACTTTTTCAATTTCTTGCAAAATCGAAAATTAAAATTTTGACTGCACAAAAAATATTGAAAAATCAAAAATTCAATTTTTCGTTCAAACTATACAAGATACGAAAAAAGATGAGCTTATAAAAACTGTGTACTTAAAAAATATCTGCAAATTTGTCGGAAATCACTTTTTGATAGCACGCGTAGTTTTTGTTTTATTCGTAAAAGACTGCATTAAAAATAGAAAAATTGCATTTTTAGACAAACGACATAAGATACGAAAAAAATAAATTCACAAAATTTGTTTACCCAAAAAAGAGCTGCAAATTTGTCATTCATACTTTTCACAGAAAATACTGAGGGTTCAGTGATGTTGCGGCTTAAGTAAAAGTTGTTATCAATTAGAACTGAGATTTCAATAGAACTCTTTTTTAGGGTTCCTTTTTAGTTCGTTGATATCCGATAGATGGCTATTCATATTTTCAATTGCGCATGTGCCGAAAAGCGCGGGCCTATTTGAAATCAACAAGTACTATGAATAATTATACAAATAAATATTAACAAACACCTTGTATCCTTTTTGAAAATAAATTAAATTGAATGACAGAAATACCTAACCTCCTAAAAAATGTAATATTAACGTAATATTGCAAGTGTATATTATATCATTTTAAATAGTACCGCGCTTTTTTGATACATGCGCAGTTGAAAACGTCGGATTTTGAGCATAACCATAAAAACTGTCATATTTCATGTGCACTATCTTCCTTTCAAGAATGCTTAATATCTATAATTTTAGTTTCTTCATTAAATTTTTCCCAGTACAATATTATTTAATCTAAATTACAAAGTAAAATGTGCATCATTAACTTGTAAAATCTTCGTAGTGAGTCAAGGCATCAGTGAAAAAGGGGCTCCGTTACAAAAGGGAACCGTTACAACCCATACTTTGGGTTCATTTAGAAACCATTTATCATTTTGGGTTCCTTTTCAGCAAAAGAGGTTCCTTTTTTGCAGCTCCTTTGGAACCAAAAATTGGTTCCAATAGAAACCCCAGTTTTTTCTGTGTTTTTATAGGACGCACAGTTTTTTTTTAATCGTAACAAATTATATTAAGAATGAAAATATTTTTTTTTTTTAAACGGCACAAGGTAAGAAAAAAAAAATTAATGAACAAAAGTGATTCACCCAAAAAGGATCTAAAAATTTGTTATGGATAATTTTTAGATAGAACAAGTAGTAGTTTGAGCGCGCATAGGGCGCGCGACTGTTGGATCTCACGCTTCGCGCTCGATTATGTATTCACCTCGCGCTTTACGCTCGGCTCCTCTAGATTTTTGAACTTCGTGTTCGACTTCGATGAAAAGAAAAAGTTTGTTTGCAAATATTATAAAATTATCAAAACCTCTACATATTAAGTGATTGTTAAATTTGTTTTTATTTTAAACTGAAAAGGAACTTTATTTACTCAAGGTTCTATCGACCTTAAGGAACACATTCTCATCCAGACACTCGCGCTTCGCGCTCGATATTTGGTTTGAAAATCATTTGAACCGTATGATAGAAACAAAAAAGTTTGAGCGCACTTACGGCGTGCGATTTGGTAATTACACTGAGCGCGCACTTTGTGCTTCGTGTTATATGTTCTTCATATACAAATTACTAAATTGGTATTTGATTTCAAATGAAAAGTAATGATATAATTCAGGCGACAAATTTTATTAGTTAACATTTTATTTTAGCTT
>CAKNYM010013175.1:0-16576 GCA_932195095.1 Andricus curvator | reverse complement strand
ACCGCGGGATTTCACCACGAGCGGGTGCCATTCTACAAAATTGCACCAGTTCCCAGCGAAATCGTGGTAAAATTTCAGCCGTAACCACGTCTCACGACCGTGAGATAGGTGGTTACAGTCTGCGACGTATTCAATAGGATGATCCGGCAAAAGTATCGTGCACCCTGAGGACACGGAGCGACCCAAGGACGACCGCCTTCTGCATTTTCCCCGCCAGTGTCTCAGCATTTTGTTGACACGCAGGGATGCTTTTCAGGCTATTAACCAGTGAAACCTTGGCACTTCCAAGAGGGCCGATGATCAGGACGACTAGGTTAACAGAATATTCCGGGTATAACCGTGTTTTTATACCTCTCTTTACTTTCATTCCCCTTGGCTGTGATAAAGAACATGGTTCGTTTCTTAAAGTCAAGGAGAACTAAGGCAGGCGTCGAGTGCACGACAGAAACAATTGTCGAGAATATGAAGTGCCATTATATGCGGCACGTCTCATTTTCGACAATCGACTCTATTTTCCTAGAAGCGTTTAGCGGAGAGTTTTTGGGCTAATGCCGTGAGAGTGACTGAGATGGTAATAAAGCACTCCTAGTGCCGCATTGTGCCTTTGGATGTACGTCGTCCCCGCATGAGCTGGAAAACTAGATAGTATATGTCCTAGGTGCTCGGAGTGTGCATGACACGCTCTGCAGCTATCATCGGGAATATCTTGGCTCAAAATGTGGCGACGGTATGCTAGAGTGGAAATGACACCGTCTTGACATGCCAAAATGAAGCCCTCCGTGCCCGACTTCAATCCGGGTGATATAAGGAAAGCAAACGTTAGCTCATACATTGACTGATCTTCCACATTTCTGCGGAAGATGCCGTGCATCCTCTTGTCGAGGAGCTGTTCGCGGAAGTTTTCCTGCTGTGCTTTCTTAATCCGGGCCTTCAGGAGTGAGTACTCGAAATGGACAATGTTTTTTGCATTTTGCTCACCCCTGATAATAAAGTCAAGGCCAATTGTTTCAGCAGCCTCCTTCGCTGCTTTGTACACAAACGCTCCTTTGCCTACTTCTTCGTGTTTTCGGACCATTTTAAGAAGAGGGGTTCATCCATTTGCCACTATGTGTTGTACCCAGAATAATCCTGTTGTGAAGACATTCAAGATTAAGTATTCCGCGACCACCTTGATGTGAGATGTAAAATCGCGGCACGGACGACTTAAGTTGCATGCTTTTGTTCGTGTGCATAAACGTGACCAAAAAAGTGAGTTTTTTCATTTTGCAAACGCTACCCCCTAATGTTCTTCCTTTCGATGAAAAAATAATGCCATAAACTTTATTTTATTTAAAAAAAATTGTTTAGAGGTTCCGCTAAGCCGCTTTAGGTCTACAAATGAATGGTAGGAATTCATTGTATTGTAGGAATCTTTAAACTATAAAAATCTGTATTCTTGTGTATTTCGAAATTCAAGATTGTTTCCTGTCACTCGTTATGAATACTTTTAATTAATTCATTATGGAGAATATTCCTTTTATATTGTAGAAGTAATCCAGTGTATATTATTCCTGAAGAAAAAATGTTTGGGGGCGAAAGAATTTTTAAGCCCTAAATTTGTATTTAAAAAAATTTAACTACGAAATTCACTTTTAGACCTAAAACAGCCAAACGGAACTTCTAAACATTTTTTTTAAAATACAAGAAAACTTATGGCAGTATTTTTTCACCGAAAAGAAGAAAATTTGGGGGTAGCATTTGCAAAATTCAAAAAATCACTTTTTTCGGCACCCTGATGTGCATAACTTTTCGTGACCCGATATCGAGCGATCTGAGCTCGTCCTTCGTCCATGGAATCACTTCATATGAATAGAGTACTACCGAGACGGCAAGCTTGTTCGTTGCAGATACTTCGTTCCTCGCCGACAGTTCGGAGGACCAAATCTGTCGGATAAAACGTTTGTATTTACAGCGGAGAGCATTCTTAATCAATTTTGCGTCCTGAATGCGGCTTTGTGGCACGCCCAGTTTTCTTTCAGTGGATGCTGGACTTCGTAGACTTCTCTCCAAAATGCCTCGACCTCATCTGGTTTGGGCGGATGGTCGAAAGTAACTGGAGGGTCTTGGAAGAGTCGAGATGGGTCAGACGAAAACTCTTGATTTTCTCTGACCCACCTCTCTCTCCGCTGTAGACTTCTCCTAGCGTTAGATAGTACTCGTATTCTGTCAACAATATGCTGCCTGATGGTCAGTAGCTTTACTTTGTGCTAAGTTGATGCATTCGTCTTTTGGTCTTATGATCAACCGTTGGTTTTGTTTTACTGTTAGCATCTGCCAAAGTTCTCGCTGCATTGTACACACTACAATTGATAGTCCAGAGGTCGGATTCTTCGGAAAAATCTCCACGAAGCTCATCACCCAGTTCAGTCAGATCTTTGGGCTTGGGAGAAACCTGAATGTTGGATGTTTCTCCGGGTCTTGAAGCATCGTTCTTCCTCTATTGGATGCCTGTTCCAGGTTGGTCTCAGTGTCGCCTCTCTTTATCTGTTGCCGGCTTGTTCTGGCTGCGGTTGTGTAGGCGCTCCGCTTATATAACCCCTTTTCCGGAGGTCCTCGGCACGATTTCGCAGATCTTTTTGCGAAAAATCCGAGAGCTGTGGGTGTTTTTCGCACCACAGAGCATGCAGTCACGCCATGTAACCTTTTCGTTCAGGGGCCACACTGGTATCATACCACTCCAGCAGGTCGTCCCTGAGTCGATCCGTCCACTTAAAAGTAATGAGATTCTACCGGTCAATCGCATTGACTCCGTCTTGATTGGCATTGTTGTCCGACCCATTGTCGGGAGCCCTGCGCGTTCGATTGTTTTGAACCGCACTTACTACAACTATGTTTGGTGTTATCATTGCTGTTCCCACGAGCAGTTAGGAAAAAGGGTTCGTCCTTTCTTGTAGAGCCCCGCATGCATGGATAAGGCTGCATACTCTGAGAGGTCGCCCGGTATCCCAGAGTCACCGTTTGAGACACCTCACCCAGGTGCCATTCAAGCTTTCGGCACGGTTGTTACGCCTTCGCTTAGGAGTTACTCCTTCGGGACCATCCCTGGACAATTGTCCGCGACTGCTTATTAATTATTGTAACCATATTCAGCAGAAACCCTTGGTACAGGGACCTTCTATCCGCAACCCGAGGACGCGTTCGGTGGCTTTGTCATAGGCCCTTCGGTTCGATTCCCAAGGAATCAAAAGCGAATACCGAATGGCGTCCGAACAGGGACAGGGTATATATATATATATATATAATTCAAAAAAAGGTCGAAGCATTTTGGAGAGAAGTCTACGAAGTGCAGCATCCACTTAAAGAAAGCTCAAAGAACATAAATAGCTTCAAGGAACTCTGCAATGCCCTCATAAAACCTGATGAAGAATGCCCACCTGTCACATACCGAGTAGGTGAAAACAGTATTAAGAGGCATGACGAACTATTCCGCTCCGGTACCAGATGGTATCGAGACCATCTGGTGGAAGAAGTTTTCTTCAACCCACCAGCATCTGGCCCCCATTTTCACCTCATATCTAATGTCGGAAGACCCTATTCCGGAGTGGTTGTTCGGCGCACAGTACTCCATTAAAAGATGGGCAACTTAGCTGACCCGAAGAATTACAGGCCAATCACTTGTCTGAACACACTGTATAAGATCTTCACAGCTATCCTAAATGATAGGATTGTTCGGACAATCCGACCTGTGTGGCGAGAAATGTACGAACGCGGCTCAAAGAAGGGCGTAGCAGGTTGTCGGGAGAACCTGCTCATCGACAGATGTGTCTGTAAAGACGCTGCACCCTATCAGCGATTTCTATCGATGGCCTGGATTGATTACCGGAAAGCTTTCGATTCAACCTCCCATAGACTTATCACCTGTCTGTTGGAAAGCATAAAGGTTCATCCACACATCGTGAGGTGCATAGAGAGAATAATGCCGCTTTGGAAAACCAGATTTACTATCTCATCTGGAAAACATCGTGTGATCACTAACAGTATCACCTTTCAGAGAGGTGTGTTTCAGGGCGACACCATGACCCCTCTCCTCTTTTGCCTCACATTATTGCCACTATCTCTCGCACTTTGCCATTACGAAGGGTACTTCTGCGGCAAACCTGGAAATCGAAAGCATAAGGTCGCTCATGTATTATACATGGATGATCTTAAGATCTATGCTAAAAATAAAAAGCACCTACATCTAGCTCTAGGGATTGTCGAAGAATATACTAAGGAGATTGGAATGGAATTTGGGTTAGAAAAATGCGCTAAGGTTTATTTGAAGCGAGGAAAATCCCTGAAGACCCTGAGCTCGTCGACAGAAGCGCTATATGACACCATAGCGCTGGAGAGACCTGTACATACCTGGGTGTGCCATAGAGCCGCATTCAGGACGTGACATCTATAAAGGATACTATCAGAAGCAGATACAAACGTCTCATCCGGCAGATTTTATCTTCCGAACTGTCGGCGAGGAAAAAAGTATCTGCAACGAACAAGCTTGCCGTCCCGGTAGTACTCTCATTTTGAGTGGTTCCATGGACGAAGGACGAGCTCAGATCCCTTGATATCGGGTCACGAAAGGTTATGCACATGAACAAAAGCATGCACCTTCAGTCCTCTTGTTCCGCGACTCTACATCTCATGCCATCAAGGTAGTCGCGGAATACTGAATCCTGAATGTCTTCACAACAGGATTATTATGGGTACAGCACATAGAGTCGCAAATGGAGGCGACCCTCTTCTTAAAATGGTCAGGAAATACGAAGAAGTGGGCAAAGGAGAGTTTCTGTACAAAGCAGTGGACGAGGCTGCTGAAACACTCGGCCTTGACTTCAATATCAGAGGTAAGCAAAATGCATCAAATGAAATTAAGAATTAGGAAAGCACACGGGAAAAACTTAAGCCAACAGCTCCTCAACAAGAGGATGCACGGTATCTTCCACCGAAATGCGAAGGATCAGTCGATGTCGTATGAGCTAACGTTTGCTTTTCTCAGATCACCCGCATTGAAGTCGGGCACGGAGGGTTTCATTTTGGCGTGTCAAGATGGTGTCATTTCAAGTTTAGCATACCGTAGCCACATTTTAAGCCAAGATATTCCCGATGATAGCTGTAGAGCGTGTCATGCATACCCCGAGCATCTAGCGCACATACTAACTAGTTGTCCAACTCATGCAAGAACGACCTACATCCAAAAGCACAATGCGGCACTAATAGTGCTTTATTACCATCTCTGTCACTCTTACGGCATTAGCCCTGATACCGCTCCGCTAAACGCTCCTAGGGAAATAAGAAGAGTCAATTTTCGAAAATGAGAAGTTCCGCATATACTGAAGCTTTATGTTCTCGACAGTTGTTTCTACTGCGCACTCAAGGCCTGACATAGTTCTCCTTAACTTCTAGAAACGAACCATGTTTGTTATCGAATTTTCGGCACCAGCTGACAGAAACATCATAGCCAAGGAGAATGAAAAGAAAGAGAGGTATAAAGACCTTGGAATACCCGGAATATTCTGTTAAGCTAATCGACCTGATCATCGACGTTCTTGGAGGTGCCAAGCTTTCACTGGTTAATAGTCTGAAAAGCATCCCTGTGTGCCAACAAAATGCTAAGACGCTTGGGCGGAAGATACAGAAGGCGGTCGTCCTTGGGTCGCTCCGTGTCCTCAGGGTGCACGATACTTTCGCCGGATCATCCTATTGAATCCGTCGCAGACTGTAACCACCTATCTCACGGTCGTGAGACGTGGTTACGGCTGATATTTTACCACGATTTCGCTGGGAGCTGGTGCAGTTTTTCAGATTAGCACCCACTCGCGGCGAAATCCCACGATTGTCCTTATGACAAACTATACAGGGTGTCCCAGTACTCAAAAAAACATTTTTGTATTTTTGAATTCTAACAAAAAAATGGCGTCGAAAATAATTATAAATTTTTTTTGCTAAAGTTAATAATTACCGAGTAATTAACAATTAAAGATTAACCAATCAGAAGCACGCGTTAGAAGGTCGACAGTCCATGTGCCATCGATAAGAGTGTAAACAAGTTCACTTCGTATAATTTCTCCTCCGTTCGCTTCTCCAGTAGGTTGTGACTCTCTGGTGTAACTGCACGTAGAATTCTTTTGATTTCAGCAGAATTCTTTTGAATTCAGTGGAATTCTCTTGAATTTTGTATCATTCTCATGAATTCAGTATAATTTTCTTAATTATGTAAAATTCTCTTGAATTCAGTAGCACTCTTTTAAGTTCGGCAAAACTCTCTTCAATTCAGCACAACTCTCTAACGTTCGGCAGAATTCTCTTGAGATCAACAGCATTCTCTTAAATTCAATAGAATTCTCCTAGGTTTGGCAGAATTCCCTTGAATTAATCAACATTCTGTGGAATTCTGTATAAATATCTCGTGAATACCGTAGAATTCTCTTTATTTATACATTCTCTTAAAATCTGTATAATTCTCTTGAAGTCTGTAGCATTTTCTTCAATGAAGTAGAATTCTCTTACGTTCGGCAGAATTCTCCTGAGTTGAGCAGAATTCTCTTGAATTTAGTAGAATTCTCTTGAGTTCGGCAGAATTCTCGTACAATCTGTAGAATTCTTTTGAATTGAGTAAAACTCTCTTGATTTCCGTAAAATTATCTTAAATTCTGTAAAAGACTCTTGAATTCTGTAGAATTATCTTGAATTCTGTAGAATCCTCTTGAATTCTGTAAATTCCCTTGAACACTTTTGAACTCATTACAAATGTTTAAAAACTTCTAAATTCATTAGAATAAGCTTTGACTTATTTTGAATTCATTAGTCTTTCCAATTTTTATTGTTGTGAACGTTACAAGAATTGTCAATGAAATTCCATTGAAAAAATGCGACGCCCAAAAGTCATAATTAAATGCTTGATGATTTCAGTATGTATACCATTAAGCCATTTCCCTTTCAGGGTAGGCGTGACACTACCCGATTCGGGTAGTGTTTCTAGGTGGATAGTTTGCTTGTAGTTATAAATAACTACAAATTTGGGCTCACCACACCCATAATATGCCAACAGCACACAGTATTCTCGAATGGTCACCCATCCAAGTACTAACCGCGCCCAACGCTGCTTAACTTCAGTGATCTGACGAGAACTGGTTTTTTCAGCGTGGCAAGAGAGCCGTTTCAAGAGAGCTCTACTCAATTCAAGAGAATTCTACAGATTGCACGAGAATTCTGTCGATCTCAAGAGAATTCGAGTAAAATCAAGAGAATTCTGCTCAATTGAAGAAAATTCTACAGACTTGAAGAGAATTATACGGATTTGAAGAGAATGCATAAATAAAGAGAATTCTACGGTATTCCCGAGATATTTATACAGAATTCCGCTGAATTATGATTAATTCAAGGGGATTCTGCCTAACTCCAGAGAATTCTTTTGAATTGGAAAGAATTTTGCTAATTTCAAGAATCTTCTGCTAAATTCGAAAGAAAACAGGATAATTTGACTAAATTCAAGAGAATTCTGCCAAACCTAGGAGAATTCTACTGAATTGAAGAGAATTAAACAAAGTTTAAGAGAATTTTACATATTGCAAGATAATTCTCCTGTATTTGAAAGAATTATACACAATTTAATAGAATTCTACATAATTCAAGAGAATTCTACTGAATTTACGAGATATTTTTACAGAATTCCAGAGAATTATGATGAATTCAAGGAAATTCTACTGAATTCAGGAGAATTCTACATTATTCAAGAGAATGCTGTTGATCTCAAGAGAATTCTGCCGAACATTAGAGCATTCTGCTGAATTGAAGAGAGTTCTGCCGAACTTGAAAGAGTTTTACTGAATTCAAGAGAATTTTACATAATTTAAAAGAATTATACTGAATTCATGAGAATGATACAACATTAAAGAGAATTCCACTGAATTCAAAAGAATTCGGCTAAAATCAAAAGAATTCTACAGAGTTAGAGAGAATTTCGCTGATATTAATAAAATTCTACTGAATTCTTCAGAATTCAGGAGAATTCCACTGAGTTCACGAAAATTCTACAAAATTCAAGGGAATTTACAGAATTTATGAGAATGTTGTCTAATTTGGTTTATTGTGAAAAACATTTTTTGCAATTTTTGTATCTCCTTGACGTGTGAAGTTACACCAGAGAGTCGCAACCTACTGGAAAAGCGAACGGAGGAGAAATTATACGAACTGAACTTGTTTATGCATACACTCTTGTCGATGGCACACGGACTGTCGACCTTCTAACGCGTGCTTCTGATTGGTTAATCTTTAATTGTTAATTACTCGGTAATTATTAACTTGAGCAAAAATTTTTTATACTTATTTTCGACGCCATTTTTTGGTTAGAATTCAAAAATACAGAAATGTTGTTTGAGTACTGGGACACCCTGTATATATACATGCAAACACACACACGCACATTTTGCATTTTAAATACTACATAAGTTAATTCATCAAAAATGTTAATTCTATAAATTTATATGGCTTACTCGCTTGTATGACGGTCCCGCCATACTTTATAATACTGGAAACTGGTACCTTCTCGCGCATATTGCGTAATATTAGAAAATGCTTCACACGGCCCTGACTGTTTACGTTTAAACGGTCTGGATTTACCAATGAAGCCATCCCCGAGACAGGTGGTAAATCCAAGTTCCAGTGTACCTCCATAAGAAAAAGGCACACCATCGTATGTCTGAGCAAAATGCTCCAAAATACTGGAGAAATTCCTTTTGGGAGCGTCCATAAATCACGTGATCAGGTTATAAACTTTTAAAAAGTTTAATCTTTAAAAAGAATATTTTGAAATTGTTATTTGATTAAGTAAACCTATCTTGTATTTGACAAATTTTAAGTTCAAGGTACGATTTTATTTAAACTTATAATTTTAAAGCATCAATAAAACTGCTCCTCCCCGCCTTTTGATCATTCATGATATTTTTGCTGACCCTACTCCACTTTAAGGATCACGTGATATATGGAGCCTCCTTGTGGGATGTCTCTAGATATGCGGCGCCAAGTTTAGAGACGTGTATTTTTAATATATTATAATTGATAGTTTAAACATTTGGTTCAAAAACTACAAAATTCACGAGTAATATCTTAATATAACTGATATATTCATAGAAAAAATATTATTACAACCGTGTCTCCCCAAATATTTTCGTTGGAAATGGTATCTGAATCTCTATTAGTTTTTATCAACTTCAGGTAATTTTTAGCTCCTATCTTCTCACAAGAACTTTCATACTTCATAATAAAAATTCATGAATTAATTAATGTTTCAATGATTCTTTTGCGCTCATATTAAGAAAAATGTTGTCATAAGGATTCATTGATTACCAACTTTTGGCTGGTCAACGAACAAAACAGGAGTAAAACAAAGCCTTTTCCCGAACAATTTTATTAGAAATTAATGTAAATTGACCATTGAAATTGGAATTTTTTCTTCTAATTTATTAGGAAATTATTTTTCGGGAAAACGTTTTATTGAAAAAAATTAAGATTTGATTAAAACTTCATTGATTTTCAACTCCAGAAATTGAGGAACATAACAAAAAATCATACACAATTGTAGTTTGGACAAAATAATTCCGATTCTGTGGGCGATTTACATTCTCAATTTTTCTTTGCTTAAGTGCTTACATTTATTCAAATAAAATTGATAAAAATTAATCTTACCAACTGGCGGACTGAAGAAGTTGAAGAAAGAGTCGTTTTGTACAGTTTTCGTTACTGTGCGCATAGATCCTCTTGACTTGTGCTTTTGGTTCTTCTTGATCGTTTTGACGGTTACATTTTTACCTTTACGCCAATCAATGACGCAGCCCTTAATAAAGTAAAAATTAATTATTCGTTGAATTTTATTTTGAAAAATATCAGATAGAAGAGAAATTTCTGTAATTCATGAAAGAATTTTACTTATTGGCGGAAGTTGACCCTAGCGTTCATGGTTGCGAAGATTGGCATTTCGAACATGAAGTGATACGTGCATTGGAATACACACTACCCGCGGAAATTGTCGGTACGTTCAGCGGAAGTAATATTAAAAATTACTGCTGACTTGCAATGGAAGCTTCTAATGTGACCCCTAAGGGTTTACATTTTTCTTGTATCTCTTCCCTCTTCCTTTACACCCCGCCCCCACACACACTTACTTGGTGGTGGGGGGGGCCTACATGTTTAAGGTGGATTCCGAACCACCAAGAGCGACAGCTTTAAGTATTTAGAGAACCTTCTTCTCTAGAGGTACCGGTCACACAACTCTCCGGAGATGAACAACTCCCTTGCTAGGCAAGTGTTCACCGCATGGGCCGCCAATGCTCTTCCAGAGAGCGAGGCGGGAATCGAACCCGCAAGCCGTCAAATAAGCCCTAAGTGAGATATTTTTGACCTTTTGAAGACGTGAGAAGTTTTAAAAAAATGCAAGAATTTCTCGAATTTTGACCGACTTCAACTTGTGGCATGACCTAGGAAAGTTGTAACAAAAATCTCAAATTCATGCCACACGGTCCTTGGAGTCTTATCTTTAATTTACGCCAATATAACTTAATAAATCTTAATTGAATGTCGAGATAAGACAAAAAATGTCCAAGTCTCAAATGGCAAGTTTCAGTCGGCGATTACCGGCGTGAAATCTGATGTTTAATTTAAGCTAATAAAACTTCAAAAATCAGAGTGGCCACTATTTTTATAATTTTCGTCTCCCTGCTTTCTCCTGGTTCTCCTAGTAAAAATTCGCGATTTCTCACGCTTTAAAAAAAATATTATCGTATTTTCTTTGCGAAACCCACAGTTTTTTCACATACATGATCAATTGCGGAAGTCGATGAAAATGAGCAAACCATTTCGCGAGAGATCTATTGACTTTGAATCATATACATACTAGCAATAAATGCACGCGTTCACGTCTTTGGGTTTTTATTTCCTAACATTGGAAATACAAATAAAATTAAAAAATCATTTTAAAAATATGCTTTAAACATTTTTAAATCAATAATTAATATTTTCGAATTGAAATTGTTTGAAATTAAAAATATGTATGTTTAATGAACAGGTTTGAATTGAAAACGTTCCAATTCAAAGTATTTTAGATTGGGTAACTGATTAAAAAACAACAAGGTTTTGAATGGAATGAAAAGGAATTAAACTTGTATCTGAAATTTTATTATTTCTAACTAAAAGCGTTCAAAATTAAATATTTAAACATTGAAAACTTTTTCATTTGAATAATTTTGAATTCGAAGCGATTAAAATTTGACAATTTGAAATTTAAAACTGAATTGAATCTTTTAAAGTCAAAGCTTCTGAAATTCTAAAATTTTAAATTGCTATTGCTATTGCATTAAAAAATATAATTTAACATTAAAACTGATTAGAAAAATCTTCCTAAATTCAACAAATTAATTGAATTATTCTTTAAAAAAATGTTCAAAATGTAATTTTAAATGGGAAAAATTAAAAATTAAAAAATTTCTAATCCGGAATGTTGAAACTTAAACAAATCCGAACTTAATTTGCAACTAACAAAAATGTTAGTCAACAAATATTGATATTAAAACTTTTTTTATACTCAAACCCTTTAACCCTTTAAATTTAAATCGCTTGAAAATTAATAATTTTGTAATTGCTAACTATACTTTTAAAAATTCAACCAATTTAATTTTAATGGCAAAGATAAAACTTACGAAAGGGAAAAATTGTAAATTTAGAGTTCAAACTGAAAAATTCAGAACTCTAAAATTGTAACCATTCAAAAATAAAGAAATTATTCAATTACTGAGGTATCTTTCAAATAGTTATTTTAATTTTAACAACACCATTTTTAATTCTTAAATTTCAAACCGTTTAATTATTTTTCACATTTCTTTTAGAATTATTATTCACTCTTGAAAATTTCCAATCAAATATTTGTTCAACTTTAAATGATTTATTTGTTTATTTCTTCAACTAAAAATTGGACAATTTTAAGATTTTACATTGAAAATAAAAGTAAAAGAATACAAAACAAAGATTGCTATAGTATGATTCCAATGTTTGAAATTGTACAATCTTACGTTTTTCAATTCGAAGTTGCGTTTTATTTACATCTAAAATTACTCAAGTTATACGTAACTATCAAGACTTTTAATATGAAATGTTGGAAGATTTAATAGCGAAATTGTCCTGATATGTTTGATATTTGAATTTGAAACTACAACATTGTGAAATTCGAATTTAAGGGCATGCTCTTTCGGTGATCACGTGACCAAACCAGTCCTTGGTTATATGAAATTTTTTTTGGTGTTCACCATGTCCAAACGCAATGATATATCGATCTCAAAATTTGGAATATAGGAAATGGGACAATAAATTGCGTTTGTATATTTAGTTTGAGTAATAATTTTGAAACAAATTATTTATGTAAAAAATAAATGTGTAATATTATTTTCACTTTTTTGGTGCTCACTACGTCCACACGGATTGAGATATCGTGTTTAGAATTTGAACGATTAAATAAAAAGCACTAAAGAACGTTTGTATACATCAATATGTTTATAATTTCAAAGAAATTTTATTGATAATTTAATAAAATAGGATATTACCACTCGAGTCGAGCACTTTGCAGGTAATGTTTGGTTTGATGCATTTCAGATTTTTTGATTCGCGTATGTTGATAACTGACAAAAATTTTGGACTAAATCGTCGAAACATTTAAAAAAATCAATATAAACAATAACATTTGCACATTTGTTGCAAATCAAAAAATAAGTATCTGCAGTATCTGCACACACGTAACCTGTCATTATTTTTGGAGCATTTTCAGCAATTTCTAGCGGAGAAAAAAAGAAGCTTTCAACGTCAGTAAAGTAGAGATCACATGACCAAGCTAGGTTATGAAATTTTACACATTATTTTTTACATGGATAATTTTTTTCAAAATTATTACTGAAACTAATTATAGAAACGCAATTTATTGTCTCATTGCCTATATTCCAAATTTTGAGAGCGATATATCATTGCGTTTGGACATGGTGAACACCAAAAAAAATTTCATAACCAAGGACTGGTTTGGTCACGTGATCACCGAAGAGCATGCCCTTAAGCTCTTGAAACAAATAAACTTTCGTTTCAAGGCCTAAAAGAATTAACTCTTAGAATTGTACATTCAAAACTATAATTTAAAATTGAAATTATAAAAATTTTAAAGACAATAAATATAGTATAATTAATAAGTATCATATCATGGAGTATCAACTGACATTCAAAGCGATTGAATAAATTATTTTACTACTAAATGTGATTTCTGTAAACAAAAATCACTGTCATTTTCACCGTTCAAAATTGCATAATATATACTATAATACTATAATTTTATATTCAATGCTAGTAAGAATGTATCATTTGACGGCGATATAATTTTTTAACATTTTTATTATACCATTAAGCCATTTCCCTTTCGGGGTAGGCGTGACTTGCTCGGTTGGAAAATAGTAGTGTGTATATGGGTATATAGGTATAAGGTAGGTAGGTATATAGGCATGAGGTAGATAGGTATATAAGTGTTAGGTATAGATATTTTAGATTGATCTGGAATTCTCGTGTTATTTATTTAAATGACACGTTTATTCCGCAACACTGCTCCGACCCAGGTTGCTGATCAATCTCTCTAGCGATCACCCCAAGTGAAGAGCCTCACAAAATTGTTATGTATGGTTCTCCACTTGGGCCCATTAGTATCCAAGGTCTTTGTTTCAGGCGTCATTCATTCTACTGTCACTCTGTTTACAAACTATTTCTCGCCACACTTTTCTGTCCTGGCATACTACTCTAACTTCCTTCACGTCCATGCATTTTTTCATGCAAGCTCTTGTGTTTCTATGGCTTCTTATGTCTCTACGGATTAATGTCTCATTTACAGATTCTAACCATTCTTTCGGCGGTCTACCTCTGGGCATTCTGCCATTTACTTTACCTTTATACACTTGTTTGGTCAGTCGTTCATCTTTCATTCTTTCAAGATGTCCGAACCATCTTAACTGATTTCTTTCCCATTTGTCAACTATTGTCTCTTTTGCACCACATTCTTTGAGGATGGTCTCGTTTCGGACTTTGTCCATCAGTGTTTTCCCGCATATTATGCGCAGAGGTTTCATGCCGATCGCGTTAATTTTACTCCTGTCCTTTTCTTGACAGGTCCATGTCTCGCTACCGTATAGTACAGTCGGTACGAATATAGAATTATGTATGGCCATTTTAGCTTTTTAACATGAATATATTAATATAAGTTTTTGTGTAAATAGTTCACATTCTAAAGTCATAGTAGATTTTTAGTTGTATACCAAAAAAATTCGTATTTTTGTGTAGAAAATTCATTCCTTTAGTTGAAAATGTAACTAAGTTATTGAAAATTAATTTATTTTCTTGAAAATTAGTCTTCTTTTGTTCACAAAATTTAATCTGTTTGGATTGAAAATGAACTTTTTTGTTTAAACATTCAACTGTTTTCTAGAAAATTCTTACTTACTGAAAATTCGTTTCCTTTTTGGTTAAGAATTAATTTATTGAAATTAAAGTTAAACTATTTCATTTTTGATTAAAAAAATTCTCATTTGTAGTAAAAAATTCATGTCATTTGGTTGAAAATCTAACTAAGTTACTGAAAATTTATCTGTTTCGATTGAAAATGAACTTTTCTTGTTGAAAATTCAATTGTTTTATTAGAAATTCGTATTTTTTTGTTCGAAAATTAAAGTATCAGATACAAAATGCAAGTATTTAGTCGAAAGCTGAAGTACTTTGTTGAAAATTAATTTATTTCGTTTTCAATTCAAATATTTTTTTGAAAATCAGTTTCATTTTTCGTTGAGTATAATTTATTTAAATCAAAATTTGATGACTTCATTTTTGATTAAAAATGTATTATTTTTAGTAACAAATTTGTGTACTTTGTTAAACATTCGTACTTTTGTGTGGAAAATTCGTATTCTTTTGCTCCCAAAAATGTAATCTGTTTGCATTGAAAATGACATTTTTTGTTAAAAATTGAAATGTTTTATACAAAAGTCGTATTTTTTGAACGAAAATTGAAGTATCTGATACAAAATGCAAGTATTTGGTCGAAAGTTAAAGTACTTTATTGATTAAGAATTACTTAATTAAAACGAAAGTTTACCTATTTCATTTTTTGTTTAAAAATGTATCATTTTTAGTAGAAAATTCATGCAGGTACTGTGTTGAAAATTCGTATTTTTGTCTAGAAAATTCATTTGTTTGGTTGATAATTAACTATTTTATTGGAAACTTATTTATTTTCTGGAAAATTCGCCTTCTTTTGCTAACAAAAATTAATCTGCTTGGATTAAAATAGTTATTTGTGATACAAGTGCGCAAAATAGGTGATTGTGTGCGAGTGTGAATTTTTCAGCATAAGCCGGAGGCTCGAAGCATGTAGACGAGTGCTTCGAGCCGCAGGCGAATGATGCAATCACACGAGTTACCAATCGCCTATGCGCACGTGTATCACACGCTACTTTTTGCAACGCCCGTCCGAAAAAGTTGTTAGGATGAGGTACCGAAAAATACTAATTTTATATTGCAAAGAGTGGAGTAAAAAATTAAAAAAAAAATTTCGAAATTTTTTTTTTAATGTTGGAAATTTTTTTTTAAATGTTTGAAAAAAAATGTTCTGAAGAAAATTTGGTGAAAAAAAATCGTGACAAAAAATTTAGAAACAAAAAAATTAAAAAATTTGGAAACAAAAAAAATTTTTTGGCAACAAAATTATTTAAAAAAATTTTGGCGTTTATGCTCTTTTACCGGGGGGGGGGGGGGGCCCACGAAACCCTAAAAACAAAACTTCAATCATTAAAACATTAATTTGTTCAAGTTAAATCTAAATTTATTTCAAGAAGACACCAACACCAGTGTTTAAAGTTACCTATGCCAGTGTCTAAAGTACCTCATCTCGAAAGTGCGTATGCGCAACTTTTTCACCAGTGCCTAAAATAAGCCATCTTCAAACTGCGCATGCGCGAAAATTATTCGCACACAGTCTGCTCAAATAAGGTCCTTTAGGCACAATTTAGAAGCATGAAAACGTCAACTTTAGAGGTGGGTGTTGCAAAAACATATTTTTAATTATTTAATAATTAACATTGTACAGTCTTATAGAACGAAACTTGAAATTACATTTTTTTTATATTATTCATTAAAATTAAGTATTATCCAATGTAGGTTATACTTAAATTGAAATACGTTTATTTTTTCTGTCAGTTGAAAATGATACTTTCAACAGTAATTCAAATAGATTGTTTTCAATTATCTATTATTTTTGTTAAACATTTAGAATAAAAATTCAAAGTGACAATATAAAGTGAATAATGAAAAATAAAAAACTTTTAAAAGATTCTACCGTCTTCCTTAATTAAACTTGAAGTTACTATTACTTTGATTCTAATATTTATTTAAATAATTATTATCCTACATAAGATGCATTTCAACTATTATTCAAATGTAAAAAAAATTATTTTTTCTATAATTCGCGAAAAAGTGCCAGTTTTTCCACCTGTTT
>CAKNYM010013174.1:0-24865 GCA_932195095.1 Andricus curvator | reverse complement strand
AAAGTGATGTTTCTACATTTTGAGGTTGGAAGTTCACTACTTTGAACACAGTCATTTTACAGGTTTTGGTAAAATTAAAAACACGCAGTGGATAGTTACAAGAAATTTTTTTTTACAGTGTGAATAAGTGTTTTCCCGCCTTCAATTTTTAATAATTTTTTTCTATGGAACGACTCAACAGAAAAAAAATTTAGAACACACCTTGAGTTTAGATTAAAATTATGTATTAACAAATTATTTTATCTGAAATTGCAAAACAACCCTATTCTCCTTTTGAACTAATTAATTATATTAAAAAGATTTCATTCCGGCGTATAATATTAAAAATAAAAAAAGTACAGTACAATTTCGCCTATTTAAAGCAGTTGTTTATAGAGTATGTTCTTTGTTTTTACCGGTTTTACTTTGAACATCAGTTTCGACTAGATCAGTCAGGTTAGACTAGATTTTCTATGGAAGAACGGACAGACATTCATGTAGCTTGTGAAACCCTAAATTCAGGATTTGCCGACCTCTTCTCGGACTGATGTTTCGAAAAATGTTGCTTGAAAATTATGGTAATAATTTTTGTTTTAAAAACTAAACACTTGATGAAACTTGATAAGAAACCAAAGACTACAAATTAAAATTTATAAAGCAAACACGAGATGCAAAGTATCGTGCAAAATCAGTGATAAAATCGAAAACACTAAGCGGAATGGTACAACACATTGACAGCCTCGAATCAAAGTTCTGTCTGTGACAATGAGTATAACTGAATATTGTAAGAAATAAAATCTTACTTGATAGCTCTCCGGGAGTGGATCATGTTGAACGGTAAGAATGATTGAATCGCCTTGTCGTAAAAGTTCCATCACAGCCTCTTGATGAGTAGCTTTGGTAACATCGGTTCCGTTTACTTTTAGTATTCTATCACCCATTCTTAATTTGCCAGATTTAGCTGCTATTCCACCGAGTACAACCTTAAAAAGATAATCAGAAATGTAAAAAAAGAAACTTTTAAACTGTATTAGAGGTGACTGGGGTGAGCTTTCAAACTGAATAGTTTACAAATATTTCAGAGAAAAAAATAACCTACCCCATTCTGCCTGGTCTCCCCTATGCTTGTGGTTATTGATTTGTTTGAAATACTTAATCTAGTTTAACTTACGTGAGATATGAATATTCCAGGCTCTCTTGCACCAAATGGCGTACAAGAATGATCCGTACCACCGATTATACTAAAGCCCAAAGATCCTTCCTTCATGAGTACAACATCCTGAAAGTACGTTAGTGAATGTTTTTATATTGTTAACGTATAATGAAAAATTGTTAAAATAAATATGTAACGACTATATTGAACCATAATGTGAATTTTTGTACAGTGGTCCAGCTTTCCCGTACTGAAAGGAAGGAGGCATAGAGTGAAGTTTCGGTAATCTAAATACATAGAAACAGAAATTTGAATTTATCTTCACAGTGAATATAATACAACATTACATTTTTTTGCAACACCCACCTCGAAAGTAAAGGCTTCCATGCACTTGCGCACTTTTGAGATATGTAACGTTGCACATCATAAAAATAAAAATATTGTAAAAAATTCTTTAAAAAAAATTAAACACAAATTTGGCTCAAAACCATCATACGGGATCGAAATTTGGTGACAAAATGTACAAAAAGGTTCAATAATTTTCTCGGACGGTTGTTGCAAAAAATAGCGTGTAATACACGTGCATACAGGCAATTGCCACTCGTCTGATTGCCGAATTTTCCGTTAGGTTTTCGCACTTGCCGTCAGCTCTTCGCACTCGTCTTCGAGCCTCTGGCTTATGCTGTAAATTTCACACTCGTGGGCAATTGCCCATTTTACGTACTTGTATCACAAATAGCTATAACGTGTCAGTATGAAATAATTTTTGCACTTTTCATTTTTACTACACTGAATGAATAGCATCAGAAAAGGATGTACTTTCAACTTCTCTTTCAAGTTCCTTATTTTGCACTAATATGATAAAATTAAATTAATGTTACAAACAAATTACTTGAATTAAAACTAAAACATCAGATTATCGAAACTTCTAAGTAATATGAAATGTCTATTGTTATATATGTACATATAAAAAAAAAAAAAGGAATTGATAGGAATAGGCAATTTCAGAGAAGACTGGATGGAAGGAATGAATTCTTATATGTATATAATTAAATATGAAAAGACCATGTAACAGCTGGTGACGGCCATTAAGTCTGAAGTTCTCAAGAGCAAAATTAGATATTTTAAAAATAATGTTTACTTAATTTAAAAGTAAGAGAAACTAAACAAACAATCGAGATATTCGCAGCGGTTAAATAAAGCATATGAAATATCGATTAAATATTGATCAATATGTAATGCACACAATGTCCTTAATAGAAATTTTGAAAAGATAATAAAAAAAGATTAGAGTTGGTCAGATTATCAAA
Source organism: Andricus curvator (assembly GCA_932195095.1). Classification (NCBI taxonomy): domain Eukaryota; kingdom Metazoa; phylum Arthropoda; class Insecta; order Hymenoptera; family Cynipidae; genus Andricus; species Andricus curvator. The sequence continues at coordinate 22,423 of CAKNYM010013174.1, read as the reverse complement.
AAGAAGTACTAAATTACTTTTATCAAGCAGGGGGTAAATAAAAAATAAGCGATTTGAATGAAAAGTAAAATAGGCACATACTTGCAACAGTAGTTAAGTTACGTGCAAGCAATACACGCTCAAAAATAGCTAGATAAGGATGTTGGTAACATTACCGAATTTCAATGTATTATGGGTGATTTTTTATACTAAAAAGTTCTCTAAAACTTCACCTAATTAGTAAATGAAATTAACCAACTTCTTATTTGTCGATCACTTTCTACTTTAAGGTGATTGATGAAGTTCGATTAACGATTCTTATCGATGAAACTCGACGAAATATATCCTTTTCGTATGAATCTATCACGTCGAAAGTACAATCTTGCAATAATAATTTGTCAAGCGTACCCGAGCTTGAGGAGAATATATATATTTAATATGAAGGAAATATTTTTCTTTTGAATCATTACGACTTTTAAAAGTAAAAGGACTCGAAGAAGTCAAAATGGGGTAACTGTATATATTTAAATATTTTTTCTTCTGGTGAAAAATGAGAAAGCGCAAAAAACAAAATGTACTTACTGAAGAAAGGATTTTGCAAATCAGTTTAAACCCTTTTTATTTAATTTTTTAACATTTACTTTTTGAATTTTATGCCGAAAAATTAGGCTTGCTGCAACATAACCTATTTACACGTTTATTATTTAAAAAGAATTATAAAGTACGAAGGGCCTAAAAGGTGTTTAAAATGCCCGAAATTTTATTTTTAAAAGTATTTGTAAAGTGTAACAGTAAGAACCCTTCTAGAAATAATTAATTGAAAACAATTCAGAACGATAGAACGAAATTTGAATTGTTTCTAATCGTGTTTCTTAATCGTGTGCGCACGATTGGGAACGATTGAGTATTGCACAGTTTCAATCGTTCCCAATCGTTCCCAATCGGGCCAATCGGTAGTAGGATTTCGAGGTTATGAAGTGGCAATTTGATGGCAGCACGTTCGTCTCGCGGGAATTATTTGAAAACGTTTATTTACTTTTTTTCGAGACAACACATTATAAGCAATATGTTTATGAAAAAAATTAAATAAATGTTTTGTAACAATTTCCGCGAGCTGAGAGTGCTGTCATCAACAAATTTGCCAATGTGGTGAAGCTTTTTCATCAAATTATTCATTTCATTGTCTATAATTTTGTATAAAAAACGCGTAATTTATTAAATAAATTACTTAAAGTATTTTAGGTACAGAACAATTAAAATTAACTGAGAGTAAAGCTATTCAGATTCTTTCTCATCTTCTAATATCCTACGGATATTAGCATTTTTACTTGTTAATTCGTCACCCTCTTTCCCACTATCACTCTCACTAGGAAGATTCATTATTTTAATTTAAAATTCATCTTTTTTTGGTGAAACTTCAACTATTTCGTTGAAAATCGATATTTTGCATTTAAAACTTGAACTATTTGTTTGAAAATGTATGTACTTTGTGGAAAATTTGACTTTTTTTGTAAAAAAATAATCTTTATGACTGAAAATTCATCTTCTTGGGATAAAATTCAACTATTCTTTTTCTTTGAATGTTTTTTTAAATGAAAATTATTATTTTTTTAAATGAAAATGTAACTATTATTCCAGTTGAATGTTCCATAATTTTAGTTAAAAATTCTTCTCTTTTTTTGAACTTTCTTTTTTTGCCTAAAAATGTATTTATTCAATTTTTGGTAGAAAAATTCTCTTTTTTAGTTGGAAATTCATCTTTTGATAGAAATTCATCTTCTTGGTCCAAAATTCAATTATTCTAGTTAAAGATTCATCATTAAAGTAAAAAATTTATCTGTCCGATTTAAAATTCAACTATTTCAGTTAAATATTTACAATTTTATTTGAAAATTCGTCACTTCGTTTATGTGGTTAAACATTAATTTTTTTTAATTGAAATTTAATTATTTAAGGTTTGGTTGACAATTTATATTTTTTAGTAAAAATTAATTTTTTTGCTTGAAAATTCAACTGTTTCAGTTGAATATTCATTGTTTTAGTTTAAAACTCTTATGTTTGGTTAAAATTAATTTTTGTGTTACTAAAAATGTTACTAATCCATTTTCGGTTGAAAATTATTATTTTTTTGGTTCAAAATTCAACTATTTGGTTGAAAATTTGTCTTCTTTAATCAACAATTCAACTATTTTGTTAAAAATTCATGTATTTTGTTGAAAAATTGTATTTTTTTGTACAAAATAATTGTTTTTATTTGAAAATTAATCTTCTGGTTTAAAAATTCATCTTTTTGGTTGAAAATTCAAGTGTTCCAGTTAAATATTCATAATTTTAGTTGAAACTTTTTTTTTTTAATTTAACTATTCAGTTGAAGATTCATAATTTTATTTGAAAATTCATCACTTTGGTTGAAAATTCAACTTTTTTGTTGAAAATCCATTTTTTTTTTTTGAAAATTAATTTTTTCAACTAAAAGTTTAACTATTTCATTTTTTTGTTGTAAAAAATTGATATTTTTAGTGGAAAATTTAAGTATTTTTAAAAAATTCATTTATTTTGCAATGTTCTGCTTGTTGTGTTAAAGGATGTTCAGAATGAACGTCATGAATTAAAATAAATGTTTGCGTTTTGCGGCAAATATGAATATGTTACTTTTAGTTGACTGGGAAAATTTAAAAACTTGACCGGGAATTTGAAATCGTCCGCCGAATCACCACCCTTGAAAATGTCTGTGCTTGGGAAAGGAAAACCAGTTGTTGCGATGATTCCTGCATGTATTTAATACAATTTTGAACTATTTCACCTGTAAATACTACAATTTTTAATGTTTAAATTTAAAAATAGTTTAATCTGTAACAGTTTTTAAATAGTTAAATCTCCAAGTCCATTTCTGTCAATTATAATTAATTTATTTAACTTTTTAATTACATAAAGCCTTCTGAACAATCTAATACTATAAAATACAAAAATTGAAACCTTTAAAATTCAAAGATTTCAAGATTAGGCATTGCAAACCAAATTATTTGAAATATTCAAAATTGAGTAATTTAAATATTTAAAACTAGAAATTTTCGAGAATTTCAAATCAAACTTATTTATAAATTCAAAATTGTTATGCTGCAAGATATTAAAAAAGATTGGATAAGTTTTTCTACTAAAAATTAAAAGAATTTAATGAGTTACCTACACTTTATTTAGTCCGAGTTTCAAAATATTGGCGCCATCCTACGTTCTAATGATTCCAATCGTTTTCAATTGGGTATCCATTATTCTGAATCAGAGGTTAAGTTGTCACTACAGCATTTTGATATTCCGATAATTATTTACAAGCGGTTTTTTACGCTTTCAAACAAAAAAATGTCAACAATATGAATTTAAAAAGAAGTAAATAAACGTTTTATAATAATATACTCGCTAAATCAAACTACTACTGCCTACTTGATAAAGACACTATATCACTGTCACATCGTTAGATGGCATGATTTTTACATACCGTTAACCTACATAATTTCGACCCTTCATTCGGTATACCGCCTGAACAAACATTGTATTTTTTGTACTTGAAAATTTTGTTGAATTGTTAAAATTTTAATTTCCAACCTATAAACACGTGCGCGTCATGTGTGTTACAAACGAAAACTACAGAGGGCGCACTGTAGGCAAGAGCATTTACTCAATTCAACCCGATCGGAAACAATTGACACAATTAGCAACAATTTAAACCGATTCAACTTTTGATCACTCTTAATCGTTATGAATCGTGTCCAATCTATTATTTCTAGAAGGGAATGTACCAAAACTATATATGTGGAAGATCACAAATTTGGTCTCATCAATTGACTATACGTCGGTAGATAATCATACGAATAATAATTAATTGTTATTACACTTGCAATTATGAGAAAACCCCCTTTTTTAAAAAACCTCGAATTATTATCCCATTTCTAAGAAAAATCTGAAAAACCTAGCTCATGTGTGCTCACGATTCCATCGAGAAATGGGCGGACACCCATATCTTTCTAGTCGAAGCTGATGGGTGGAGAAATTCGACTATACTATCGATTAAACTCGAATTTCTCCGCGAATCCAGTTTGACAGAAAGAGACAGGATGTCCACCAAAGTCCTCCCATTTTCTCTTTCGCCGATTTTAGTGTTCCCCACAGCGTTAGCAGTCCACTTCTATATGTCGATGCACGATTCCTACACATGATTGACACAAATTTGAGGTTATGTTTTAGAAATATCCAGCCTTATCCGACTCCTTGGTAAGATATCCGTAAATATATACTTATATGTAGAGGCCGCGGCTGCGGCCTCTACACAGTTTAACACTATCCCCTATGTGCTCCTACGGGATAGTAATATTTATTATTGAAAATATTTTATATTGACAATAATTAAGTAATTATGCGTGTTAAAAATTGAATATAATTATTTAGTGAAAGTTTTTGCGGACTGAAAATGGTTGGACACAGGTGTATCGTACCGAAAAGGCGATTCCGGGGAAAGATTACGTTTTAAAACCGGGAATGCTAGTTTGTGAAGTGCAGCTTTTATATGAGGATATAGTTTGGAAACGCGAGGTATTGTTTACCTTTTTACATTTAAAAAAATTAATGAAATTTACAGTGGGAAATAAATATTCACAGTCCATATTAAGAAGAAGAAATTTATCACATAACAAAAGTAAAATAGTATATTATGCAACATGTGCGTAAAATGCGGTTTTACGCACGCGATCACCACAAGTGGGTAAAATCGTACGCACATGTTGCATTACGATATTTTTTGACACAGTGTGCGTAAAAATGCGTTCTTACACACCCATATGAGTGCGTAAAACATGCATATGAGTGCGTAAAAATAAGCCGTTTTATGCACTCATATGGGTGTGTAAAAACGCATTTTACCCACACTGTGCAAAAAAATTATTTAAATTAAACGCTTTCTTACGAGCAAATGGAATTCTGTTCTATTCTACCCTCAAAAAAATGACAAAATATTGATTCAGGAATCATTGAAACTCATATCGACTCCGTTGCTCGCTTCAAGTTTTATTTACACTACAAGTTAGTTATCGGAAAAAATCGGCAAGGAAACCTGATTTAATATGGACAAAGATAATTATTAATTTTTGGCTCCATAATTTTGTTAGCAAAATACAATGTTCGGTACCAAAATTCAATTCAAACTAAAACACCTGTCTACATATTGCGAGCTGTAATAAATTTTGAAGTGTTGCAGAGCAGAACTAGATATTTTTATTATTTAAAAATCTGCATAATTCTCAGCACATTCTCATCGCGCGATTGGCGTGCGGCTCGCTTTGCTCGCAGGTTTCAGCGCGCCCGCGGCGCGCGGCTGTTGGATCTCGCGCTTCGCGCTCGATAATGTATTTACCTCGCGCTGCGCGCTCGGTCTTTGTATTTCCTCCACATTTGTGCACAGACCTTTTAAAATTAAAGGTCAAATCATCGACAACTGTAATTTCGTGATTGTGAATTCTCTTTTGTTAAGGCTCCTTTCGCTTTCACGAACACATTCTCATCATGTACCTCGTGCTTCGCACTCGATTTTTTCCATAATGCGAAATTTTCTACTAAAATTTTCTTCTAAAATATAATTAATAATTGAAAAAAGTGCGCATCCTATAAAAAAACAATTTTGTTATTATGCATTTTATTGCAACTTGTGTCGTTTTTCCATAAATTTAATTTGTTTATGTTCAATGTTATTTTTCACGATTTGAATCAAAAATATGCATCCTTGCGTAAAGTGGTTCTAGGATCTGTAAATGTAATTTAGGCGAAAAATTTTGTTAGATAAAATGTTATTGTAGCGTGTATCGTTTTACCAAAAAGTTAATTTCTTTATTTTAAATGTATTTTTATAACAAAAGCTTATAAAAAATTTGCAGATCTTTTTTGGTTGAACAACTTTTGCCCATTCATCTTTTTTCGTACCTTGCGCCGTTTTTCCAGACCAATTTTTTATTGTTGATGTTATTTTTGACGATTGAAACAAAAATTACGCATCCTATCAGAAAATGATTAATAAAAAATGTGTAGCTCTTTTCAAAGTTAACAGCTTGTGTCTATTAATTTTTTTCGTGGTTTGTGTCGTTTTGTCCAAAAATGTAATTTATTTTATTCTTAAATCAGTTTTTTGCAAATGAAACAAAAACTACGCGTCCCATCAAAAAGTGATTAATAACAAATTTGTAGGTCTTTTTTGAGTGTACAATTTTTGTCTATTCATCTTTTTTCGTATCTTGTATAGGTTGACCGCAAAATGGAATTTTTTACTTTTCATTATTTTTTTGTGCGATGTAAATTTGAATTTTAGATTTTTCAAGAAAATTAAAAAAATTCTTATAACAATATTGTAGGGTGTTCAAAAAGAAACATTTTTCTTCTCTTGATTTTTTCTCATATCGTGCGTTGTTTGGCTTAAAATGTTCATTTACGTTTTTTTTTTAATTTTGTAAATGCTATAACTCCGGTAATTTTTTTTCTATCAAAAAAGTCATAAGAATATTTTGTTCCCCCTTTTTAGTACTATTAATATCCGTCCATAGAATTTTTAAATGTTAAAAAAAGTTTTCTCAAAAATTTTCAAAATGTGCTCACTTTTTGAATTTGTATCCAAAATGGCTGGCTAACGAACTTGATCTTCATTTTAGGACACTTAAAGAGTATAACAAAGCCCAATCCAATACGTCAATTCTTTTGAAAGTTATCGTGCTAACAAACTAAAAATCTACAGACTAACAGGCAGACAGACATTTGGTGAAAACCTGTTTTTTGGGTTCAGAAGGTCTCAAAACGTCGACATTTGCCAGGGGGGTGGGGGCAAATTTAGCACAAATCTAATACCTTATCATGATAGGATGAGAATGTAAAAATAAAATGCATATTGTGGTAAAAGGATTTTTTCAAACTATCATTTTTTGATACAATAATTTTTAAAAAATGTATTAAAATTTTTAGTTACAATCTTGACAAAGTAGGCGAGTAAAGAGCGGGAAACGTCGCGGAGCACTGGGTAAGGTAGGATGCCGACTGTTCGAAGTCCACAAACGGGCGCCAGAGGGCAGGTAATGGATGAAGCAAGAGGTGACGAGGTTGTGAGCGCGGTTAGTGGGGAGAAGGGGGAAGATGACAGTAGCGATGGAGAGACGTTAGAGACGCCGACTAGAGAGGGGACGGCAGAGAGAAGGGTTTTAGGTACGGGCCATAAAGGCGGAAGGCCGTCTAACCTACAGCGCCTTAACAAGCTAGGCAGCGCGGGCTCGAATAGTAGCTTAGACGAATGGCGAATAAAAGTGAGCGCAACCAGTAGTGAGGGGGAAGAAAAAAGAAAAAGAGAGGAAGGGGACGATGAATTAGAAAGCAAGAAAGTGAGGACTAAAGTGACTAAACGGAAAACACCGGATAGAGATAGGGGGGATGGAGGAATGTTCGAAAAACTAGAGGCTCTCATAAAAGGGTTTAGAGAGGAAACAAGGAAGAGACTGGATGATATGAATAGGGATATGAATAGGCAGGGAAATGATGCAAGGGGGGAAGTGAGAAAAGTAAGCGAAAAGTGGGAAGAGTGGGATAAACACTGGAAAGAGGAAAACGAAAAGGTATGGGGTAAACTAGAGAGCATAGAGAATAGACAGAAGGAGGATGACGAAAAGAGAAATAGTGAGATAAAACAGTTGGAAGAACGGGTAAACAACTTAGAAATGAGGAATGAGTATATGGGGAAAGAAACAGAGGGTGCGCAAATAGAGAAAGGGAGTAATAAGAACGTGCAAAATGAGAATGAAAGATTGAAGAAGAGACTAAGTGACATTGAAAGGAGATTGGAAGGGGAAGAAAGGGCAAAGAGGAAAAATAACATAGTTGTTAAGGGACTGGTAATGGAGAGTGATACAGGGGAAGTGGAAATCGAAAATCTTCTGAGAGATATTGGAGTTCAGGTAAGGGTAGAAGGAGTTAAGAGAATAGGAGGGACGAAGGAAGGGAAAGAAGGAATGTTTATAGTAAAAGTACGGAGTGAGGAGGAGAAAAAGAAAATTATGGAGAACAAAAAATTATTGAAAGGAGGAAGGGAGAGAATTGAAGAGGATTTGACATGGAGGGAGAGGACAAGGAGATGGCAAATAGAGCAGACGGCATGGGTAGAGAGGAAAAAGGGACGCATGGTATGGACAGGGAGAGACAGATTATGGATAAATCGGGAGGCATGGTTCTGGGACGAGGATTTAGAAGAAATGAGGAAAAAGGGAAAAAGAGTTGAGAAAGGTAGAAAAAAGGAAGATGCAAAAGAGGTTCGAGATCAAACAGAGGGGTTTCCAAAAAGCAAGTCGGAAGAAAAGTAAGGTGAAACCTGGGCGGATGAGAAGGATTGGAAGGGGATGAAAAGGATGTTACCTAAAGGGTACGTGTGGACAATGCAAGAAGCAAGAAAGGAACACGTTAAAGGTAGAGGGATGGGCGGCATGATCTCAGGGGTGAGAAAAGAATTGGCAGTAAAAGGGAGAACAGAGGAGGAAAAGAAGGAAGAGTTGGTTTTGATAGGAGGTGACTTGAATGCCTGGACTGGCGAGCAAGGGGGAGGGTCTTGGGATGAAGAAAAGGAGGCCTATATAAGGAGCTCCAAACATAGGGAGATAGACCGGGAGGAGAGGAGGTTACTAGACGTAATAGGAGAAACAGGATGGTTTATATGCAATAGCAATATCAAAGGAGATGAGAAAGGAGAGATCACATTTATAGGTAAGGGAGAAACAGTAATAGACTACATCCTGGCGGAAAAAAGAATGAGGAATATGATATGCAGTATGAATGTGGGGAATGAGATAGGGTCCGAGCACTTCCCAGTAATAGCTACACTGAAAGGTGGCGTCCATAAGCGCGGCAGAGGGAGAAAGGAATGAGGGGGAGAAAGGAACACGAAAATGGGAGTCTGGGGGATAAATAAATTAAAAGAGTTTAAACAAAAAATGGAAAAGGAGAATGTTAGGTATGAAAAGGAGGAGGGAGTAGACTCGTTAATTGAAAGGTTGAAAGGGTCGATTGAGAAGGTAAGGGATGAGGTAGGTACAAAAGAAGGAAGAGAAGAGGGAAAGAGAGGCTGGTGGGACGAGGAATGCAGGGAGAGTAAAGAGAGAATGAAAGAGTATGTAAGAAAATGGAGGAAAGGAGAAATAGAGAATGCGGAGTACAACAGGAGAAAAAGAGAACATGAGAGGATGCTGGAAAGGAAAAAGCAAAAGGGAAAGGAGAAATACAAGGGAGAAGTAGAAAAAGAAATCAAAGAAGGTAGGGTCTGGGATGTGATAAATAGGGAAAAGAGGAGGAAGAAAGGGCGTGAATGAAGAAATAGAAATGGGCGAGTGGACGGATTATTTTAAGGGTCTGTTAGGGGGAGAACAAAATAGAATCAAAGGGGAAAATAGAGGGATAGTCCAGGGAGAAATGGAGGGAGGGAACGAAATAACAAGAGAAGAAGTGGATGAGGCGATAGATAGACTGAAAAGAAACAACGCTACAGGAGAGGATGGTATGGAGAACGAAGCGATAAAGTATGGAGAAGGGATTAGGGAAGGGATGTGGAAGATCTGCAACAAGGTCTGGAAAGGAGAAGGGTGGCCGGAGGAGTGTATGAGAGGGCTGGTGATACCGCTTGTCAAGAAAGGGGAGGGTAAGAAGGTAGAAGAGTACAGAGGGATCACTCTCATGCCAGTGGGTTATAAAATATACGCAGAAATTCTATGAAAAAGGTTAGAGAATCAGATAGAAGAGAAACAAAGTATCCCACACAATCAGACGGGATTTAGAAAAGGGATGGGGACAATAGATAACATTTACGTACTCAACTACTTGGTTAACAGAAACTTAGGGAGAAAAAGAGGGAAATTAGTCGCCTTGTTCGTAGATTTCAAAGCAGCTTTTGACTCAGTGAATAGAAAAAGTGCTATGGCAGGCAATGAAAGAGAGGGGAATAGAGGAAGGGTTGGTGGAGAGGATAAAGAAAATTTGTACTGAAACCAGGATTAGGGTGAAGATAGGGGGGGAAAAGGGGAGGTTTTCTGGACAGGAAGAGGTCTAAGGCAAGGGTGCCCGTTGAGTCCGCTACTATTTAATATGCCGCTGGCAGACTTAGAGGAGAAGCTAAAGGAGAAAGGGAAAGGGGGGACGATTTTGGGTAATAGCAAACTATATTCTGTAGCATACGCGGACGACGTGGTTCTATTAGCAGACGATGAGAAGGGGATGAACCTAATGATAAGAATTTTCGAAGAGTATGTGGGCACAAAAGAACTGACGGTGAACGTAGGGAAGACCAAGGTGATGTGCTTCAGAAATAGGAAGACCAAAATAGGTTACCTTTGGAAGATGAACGGACAAACAGTGGAAAGTGTGGAGGAGTTCTGTTACTTAGGTTTTTGGATTGAGGCAGGAGGGGGAAATGAGGTGCAGGTGAGGAAAAGAATCGAATGTGCGAGTAAAGTAATGGGCCAAGTATGGGGTATAGGAAAGAGAAGGTTCAATGACGATTGGAGAATGAGGGTGTGGTTGTTTGATGCCTTGGTTTGGGCGGTGTTGTGTTATGGAGCGGAGGTCTGGGGATGGAAGGAATATAGGAAAGTGGAAAGCATGCATGAGAGATTTCTGAGATGGGTAATGGGGGTTAGTTGGAGTTGCCCAGGATACATGTTAAGGGAAGAACTAGGAATGGAAAAAATGGTAACTAGACAAATTAAGAGAGCCTGGAAGTTTGAAGAGAAGCTGAAAAGGGGAGAGGGGAGCAGAATAGCACAAGTATGCTTGGACGAATTTCAGAACAAGGAGACGAAAGGCAATTTGGGAAATTCGAAATGGGAGGAAGAAAGGAAAAAAATGAGTGCTTGTGATATACAAGAAGGGGTACTAGAGTGGGAGGACATAGAGTTAGAGCTATTAGTAAAACAAGGAGAAGAGAGATGGACAAAGATTATGGAGTCGAGGTACAATAGATGGTATATGATGGTCAAAGGGATGAAGGAACCAGAATATTTGCAAAAAATAAAAAAGGAAGACAAATGGAATAGGATGATACGGTTTAGAATGGGAGAAGGAGTGAGATCTTGTAGATATTGGATGGATGAAGAGGACAATCTGTGCAGAGTATGTGGATACGAAATGGAGTCATGGGCACATGTGTTAGAGAGGTGTACAAGAGAGGAAGATGGACAGTTGAGTGTGGATGAGTGTGTAAGATGGATTTTGCATGGTAATGGACAGGGAGTGACGTGGATGAAAAAACTGGAAGAAGTAAGAGAAAGCAAGGGAGCAGGGCAGAGCCAAACGGATAATCCTGTCTAAAGGAAAGTAACTAGCAAAAATTTTTAATTTTTAAATCGGTGAAAATGTATTTGATGGTAAGAGAAAACGGAAGAAATTAATAGTATTAATATTATTGTTATTTTAAGTAAGGCGAAACATTAGAATATAAGCAGCGGTTAAGTTAGGTTAAGGATGAAATGTAAATATATGTACAGGGAGCGAAGGCCCTCAAACCCGTAAAAGGGAGAGATTAAATATACATACATACATACATTAGTTATAATATATTGTTGCAAATAGCATAGCACTTTTATCGAGATTGTTGGCAAACAAAAATAAAATTATTACCAATAAATTAATTTTCCTACCTAGAAATTTAAAAAACCATTACATCTATATGTGTTTAAGTAAAACATATTACTTATTATTATTAACCGTAAATTATTTTTCACGTATGTAAATAATTTTGAAACTACATTTCCATATGAATTATTTGGTCAATTAATTGAATTATTATTAATTATTGATAATTTTATTTTTATATTATGACACAGTGCGTGGAAAACTGTATGTATTTTAAAATATTTTCTCTATCGCTATCACCATTTTCTGAGATTTTGTTCGTAAAAGTTATTATTGAAACTATATGAATCTATTGTAATAGATTCAACATTCATTTTGTAGTAAAAAAAAAACATTATTTTATAGTTATTCACATCATTATGCCATAACAGATAGTTTTGCACTGTGTAGAGGCCGCGACTTCGCTCTCTGTCGGATTTTTTTGTACTACTACTTGGAAGTATATAATTACGGATGCCATCCATACAAAAGCTTGGAAGTCAGATAGGGCTGGTAATATCACTGTCACGCACTTTGATTAAAGCAATATTCATTACTGTCTTTTTTTATATTTGAGATATTGAGCAAAATTGTATTGTTTGCTGAGATTTTATTACGGTTGGCGGTTACTTTTCAGGAATATTAAATAAAATATGTCTGTATCAGAAATCATAAATTGAATTTTCGCTGCTTGTCAGCTGGGATACTTTATAAGTCAATGGAGCTACTGCATAACAATTATTCTGCTTGGTCGGAGCAGTTTGCCGGATGTGACGTGTCATGGTCACAGCTTTGTTTAAATAGGGTTTTCGATACTTTAAAACACATATTTTTTCTCAGAAATAAACTATTCAAAAACTTTTTTAAATGTACTGTAATTTTCAGAATTTTATGCGGTATTAAAAAATATGTATGATCTAAAATTCATGCAATTACCCCATTCACTGCACTATCCTCCGGAACTTCATATATAGCTAAGAATATTATGGACAAAATGAGAATATTACTAAGAGCTACAATCTCATGTCTACTTTATACCTTCTTTTTTAATATTTAAGTAACTTTTCGGCGTTTTAAAACTTTTCTAATCCAAGTTATAATTTATTGAATATAGACCCTTTAATTTATTAAGGAATCAGACTTTACACCTAAGAATAATGGGCATAGAAATAATTGGGATTACAGTTTTTAGAAGAATATTAAATATCATTTTTCGCTTCAAAAAGGCAATTTAAGAAATACTTTTGAAAACTAAGTTTAAACACATATTTATAGATCCAACTTTCTATTAATTCAATATGAAAACATTAAGGTGGTGGTTTGAAGAGTTCCTACTTGTTTATATTTAAAAAATTTTAAAGGATGAAAATATACAAAATCAGCAACACTATTTAATATTGAAATTTATTAAAACGGTAATGCCTTCTAAGCAAGTAAAAGTAAAAAAAATCTCACCCCACTACCTCAATAATGCTGAGTATTATTTACTTACCTAACTCCGAGAAAGAGAGAATAAGGACTGAATATATTATAAATTACCAATGCCACTTAGTACTTGGGGTTAACACAAACCATTATAACCAAACGAGTACACAAGAACTCCAATATAAGGCCGAATGATTTAGTTCTTCCTATAACTGCTGACCCACGCAGTTTCTCAGCGCACAAGCAGTGTCAACAATGCGTCGCCACCAGTAGCGAGCGATAAAAGCGGGCAGTACGGGGGAGCAGTAAAGGTGTTCGCACAAGAAAATCCGTTGCAGTGTGCTGGTAAAGTCTCACGAACGTGCCGTCCGCGCACGAACACATAACGCCAACCAATCCCGTGCAACCTGCCGTGCTGCTACGGTCCGTGGCAGCACTTACTGAAGTGCGTTGCGAACTAGTTTAAGTAGCGAGGTACTTGCGTGCGTCACCGCTCGGAAGGCAGCAGCACGACAGGTTGCACGTGATTGCTTGGCGTTATGAGTTTGTGCGCGGACGGCACGTCCGTGAGACGTCTCCAGCGCACTGCAAAGGATTTTCTTGTGCGAACACCTTAAGCGGGAGCGACAAAAGCGGGAGAAAAATCAAACAGAAGTGGTTCATACGGCGCTGACTGTTTACGTCTCCAACGACTAATTTAGTGCCACGGCCACTGCGAGGCAACTCCCGAAACTGGCCTTATATTGGAGTTCTTGTGTATGTCTAAATTATCTAATTTAAGTATCAAGTCAACACGTTTGTTTGTCATGCAAAAGAGTTACTCGAAGATTTCGAACCAACAGGCGCAAATGAAAATCTTCTACAACTTTTAAACAGGTTATCGTGCCTTATTGTCAAATATTAAATGAAAAGAGCTTTTGTAAAATATAAATATAAGATGAACAAAATTACATTTAAAGTAAAAAGACGGCCATTCTGTATTACAGGGCATAACGTACATTTATTAAAGCATGTTCTTGGTATACAGTCTATCTCACAATTACTCAATCTTTAACTTGATCAATAAAATCGACCAAAAAAGGCCAATTGATAATTGTAAAGTTCCTCTAGGTAAAATATGGCGAGCCTCCACACCATTTTTCCGCGTCTGACATTTTTATCGCAAGCCGGCAGTGACGATTCCCAACAAATGAAATAATCGCATGCTTTTGATGCCATACACAAAATTGCGGCAAAACACATGAAATGGAGGGTCAAAATTTTAAAAGAGGGTAAACCCTTTTTCATTACGAAATAGAGAATGTTATAAATTTAAATTTTGTTACAAAAATGCCAACGGGTATAGCACCAGAATGATTTACCGATATGTGCCACTTACCACAGTTTACGGTAATCAAAATTGTAGGAACACAATTTTAAGAATGGTTCCAAGTGATTCTCAAAGAAGAATGATGTAGATCTGAAATATTAATCTATTATAATTGCGAATTGTCCAAAAAATATACACGTGCAAGTTACTAGTTTCTTTCTGTTCTTGTGGGCAGAATAAAAATGAAAACATATAGTCATGTGTCAAATGTGAAGCTTTAACGCAGGTAACTTTTGCCGATCAAATAATGTTCGCACCGAATCTTGTTGATTGTAGAAAAAGGTTGAAGATTAAAACCAAATGCAGTTTCAATGATTTTAAAACTTTTCTTCTTTAATTAAGGATTGTGATAGAAGCGTCGAACGGAGAAAAGTGGTGAGGAGGCTCTGCCTGACTTTATCTAGAGGGATTTTAGATAAATATAGCGAATTTTAGAAAAGAAACTCATTATATGAATAACTAAGAATGTAATACTGGCTGTGCGTATAATTCCCAAATAAGATAATTTTTATAAACAGCGAACGTATAACGAATAAAATAGTAAAGAATATTTTAAGGCATAAACATAGCTAATGTTAACTAAAACTGAATGATTTTTGTTTCAAATGAGAAAATACAAATATGTATTCTAATAACTGCACTGAAATAAGCAATCAAAACCACAACTATTTTTTTAAATAAATACGCATCAGTTTCTTTTCTAAAAAACGTTATAATCATCAATGGCTTCTTATTGTCCATATTATAAATCAAGTTGGAGATTGATTAATTTTGAGCTTGACTCGGCACCGAGAACATCCTTAAGTGAGTACAACTGTCCAAATATCAAGCATGCAAGCACGTTACGGAATCGTGGTTTGATTTGTAGATAGTTTTCTTCTTACGGTATTTACGAGAAAAGAAGAAAAAATTCATTAAACCTCCTTTATAAAAGTATAAGACTATACATTATTTGAGCTATCATTGACTTCTCTGTTCTACATCGAACAATGTACATATAAAGTTACTACAACTGATAAGAATCAATTAACCCCTATTCTTCATGCACCTTATATTTTGCAAAATTGCAAAGTTTCGTTGTAGGGGAAAATAACATAAAATTCGTCCTTATTAATGATGCAGAAGCTAAAAAATTAACCGCGACATGAAACCAAGTTGAAAGGATTATAACAATTGTACAAAATCAAATATATTGAAAGAAAAAGAAAATAGTCTGAGCTAAAATTTGGAATAACTTAGAAACCTCTAAACATATAACGTCCCCTAATTGTGACCATAAGACAATTCATTGACTTCAAATATTCCGAAAATTGTCTGGGAAGGATTACTTGAAACATGATTGGTACTTATTAAAGCATTAAACAAGTAAACAAAAGAAAATAAAAATTGTTATTTCTAGCTATTGAGTTGCTGAACTGATACAAAAAAAAGTTCGAATAGAAAATTTTATTAAGTTTCAAAAAAATGGAGGAAGAATTTTTTTTTGTTCAAGACGCATGTTTTTTTTCAACTTCGGACGGTGATTGAAAATCCAATTTTCGATGTAGAAAAAAAAAGAAACTTGCTCCCGAGATACTGCAGTGCTGAATAAATTAAGGCATAAAAAGTTTGTTTGAGAAAAGTCATCCTATTCAGAGAAAAAGGAGGGGGAATTTTTTCTTTGTACTTGAAGCGTACCTTTTTACAAGCAGTTGCAAAAAAAAAACTGTAAATAAATTTTAAAGATTGCAACAAAATGTGAAAAATGACAGTATAAAAAACCTTTTTGTCATAATGTGCATTACAATTTAGCTGATTATTTTAGCCAATAATATAATTTTCGAAAAAATTGCGGTTATTCACTTATAAAGGACTATTCTTTAATTCCAATAAACCCTTCTCATAGTTGTATTAATAAAATATTGTTTATCCAACGTTATTCGAGCAGATGCTGCAATTATTAACGTTAAATTTTATTAAAAATAATTTGTTCTGGATTTGATAAATAAACAAATGTGTACATCAATTTGAAATGGACCCACGTTGTCGATCCCGTTTTAGAATTTATATATGTTTTTTTGACTAAAGCTCAATAAGAAAATAAATGTAAATAAATCAATTTAAAATATATTATACCGTTTTTTCATAACCATTTTTGTTCGTAATTCATTTATTGGTTGAAGTACACAGCACTAATGAGTGCATTCGATTTCGAATTGTATGAAATTGATTTTTCATAATTGATTAATTTTTTTTTCTTTCAAAAATCGCCAATCCCTACACCTCGGTTCTAGCAACAAAATTCTGGAGTGGGGTACGATATGTTGATCCTTTTAGCAAACCCTTCGCCAGAACTTAATCACCAAAACTATGTAGACAAACACTACGCACAGTTTGGTTTCTTTACTTTAATTCCAAAATAGAAGTGTGAAATTCTCTTTTACGTCCTCAAAATACAAGAATTTAAATGTATTTTTTACAATTAAATATAATATCTATTTATATCTGACTTAGTGCATAAAGTTATTGAAAAATTTCGAAATTTCTATTTCTGACCTGCCCTAGTACGTGTCCGTATGTACAAAGCGAAAGTATAAATATAATTGTACTTAGAAATTACACATGCATGTAGAAAAAACTACTCAGTTCTCATGCATCAAGCTAACCAGGACATACCTCGATGATAACTGGTAAGACCAAGTGGTTGTCGGTGACTCTAGTAACAACAGTCTCTGTAAGTGTACTCTTGGTGATGGTCTCGGTAACTTTACCAAGCGTCGTTGGCGCTGGCGGAAAACTAACTTCCCCGGGTAAATTATCGGGCTGCTTGATTGTCACCGTCACAACGGGGCCATGATGGGAGTCTGGCGAGGGCGAGGAGGTCGGAGGTCGAAGGAAGTGAGCGGGGATCATGGCTTGAAATTCCTCATTGGTGATTGGTTTCGCTACCTGTATGTCTTCCTGAGGACTTGATGACCTGGGTTCTGCTGTCGCTGTTGGTGCTAAATTCAGCGTTGGTGTACTGCCAGCATTGGTTCTTGGTGTAAGATCTGTATTCGTACTTGGCGTTATAGTCGACTGAGAAACGCTGTACCTTGGGGCTGGCTGCGGATGGGACTGGCTGGTTACGGAGGACGTGGCTGCCGATGCGGGCCTTTTAGTGACATTCATGGCTTCGCTGTCACCATTCATTTTAGATACACCGTTTATGGGCTCAGTTTTTATGGGTTGCGGTGTGTTTGCTGTCGAATTCGGGGATAAAGATTTGTCCGCATCCATGGAACGACGATAACTAGCGTATCCCGGTCTGTTGGCCATGTAACTATTGGGACTGTAAAGACCGGTGTAAGGTTTGGGAACGCCAATAACATGAGGCGACTTTTCAGAAGGCGTTATTAAATTAGCTGGATGTGCTTGAGAAAGAGGTATTTCGCGTTCAACCACCAACCGAACGAATCTTTCTAAGCCAGTCAGCAAAGCTACCGCTTGGTCATGCTTGGCTTCTGCCATTTCAACACCATTAATCTAAAAATATACACAGATATTTAAACATTTAATATCAGTAGTTATTCACATACATAAACATTAGAAATAAACACATAAATTCACTTACAGATATTACTTTGTCCCCTATTCGTAATTTTCCATCTTTCTGCGCTACTCCGCCATCGGTTATTCTCGAAATAAATATGGCCTTAAAAATGTAGTAAAACAGCTATTACTTAAGGAGCTTTCTTTCACTTTATTAACAAGAAGTCGATAAAGGTAATAGAAATCAACAAAGGTGTATTCCAGATCTCTTTATGAAATCCAGAAGGAAATTGCATTAGAAGACGATTTCAAATCAGGAACTTACATCGGAATTAGCTTCAAATGGTGCAGAGCCTTTCCCACCTGCAATGCTAAAACCAAGTCCATTCTGGTCCCGAATAAGTGTGGTATGTACAAGAACGGGTATTAGAGGCTCCACAGTTGGTTTGACTGCTGGCAATGGTTCTGGAATTTTTTTTATCTGTGAAGTTTGAAAAACACATGTATTTGATCCGAGAAAATTACCCCTCTGTTTCTCAAGAAGGTTAGTACAATAATTCTACACAATCTACACAAAAGTTTGAAAATGTAAGGATATGAAATACATTTAAGGTACTGCAAAATTCATAACAAAATAAAAAATGTAGGTTGCGATTATTTCTCGAAAGCTGAAACCACATTCCTATTGGATGGATTTGAATTCGCCGCTTCCTCTATTGGTTGAATTTGAGAATCGATATAAGCGGAGTTTGCGCAAAAGTTACTCATGTGTATTCTCAGGTTAAGAACAGAGCTGACAAACGCGTGCTTGTAGAGTTTGCGCAATAGTTATTTATGCTCTTTCACACGATTGCAGATCCACAACTTGCGGACTTGTGCAAGTCATGTGTTGTGAAAATAGAGATTTTTCCGTCCGCGGAAAAATCTCCGAATGGCGGTAATTTGAATCCTCCATGTTTTTTTAAAGAAAATTTCATGTTTTTCAAATGATAGGCAAATTTATTGAGCTAAAAATAATTATAGAAGAATAACCGGCGATGCATTGAATAGATTTTTTAATGTTTTGATGAAAAGATACAGGTACATGCAAATCAGCTGATTTCTCTCCAAGTTCTGTGTGCATGAGTTTTCGGTTTTTCGTGTTTCGTATGACTTTTTAAACAAAATAATATTGTTGTGGACAGAGGGTAATAGGGTGGTCCAAAAAAAGACATTTTCGAATTTTTGAGATTAGACTGAAAAATATTGTAGGCTGCATGAAAATAGAAAACCCATATTTTTTGGTTTTGCAAAATAATAATTAGTAGGACTATGCATTTGTTGCAAAGTTGTTTTTAAATTCACTACTCAACATAGAGAATTCACGGTGCCGCCTATGGTTCAGCTTGGCAGTGCCGCAGCAATGTAACAGCTACACTTTGCGAACTTGACCTGCTTCTTTGTTAAAGCTTGAGGCTTGCCTGAGTCTTCAACAACCACCTTACCTAAATCGTATTGCATTTCTGTAGTCTGCCCTATTCCATTGTTAATGATTCGTATTTCAGCCATATATACAATAATATTTTTCGATCAGATCAAAATTCAAAAAGTTAAGAAGTATTTTCAAAATTTAAAACAAAATTTTTTTAAGCCTTTTAGGAATTTTAGTCTTAAGTTTCTGGTACATGAAAAAGATACTTGCAAATTATCCTCATCGCATTTCTGATTTCGATGAAAATTTAAAAAGTTATATGTTTTTCAACATTTTGAAAATTTTCAAAAAATAGAAAAAACTTATTTTTTATAGATTAAAAAATTTCATTAAAAATTGTTACTAGATATCAAATATATTTCGAAACTGTTACAATACAATTTTTCGATCAGATAAAAATTCAAAAAGTTAAGAGTATTTTCAAAATTTAAAACATTTTTTTAAGACTTTTAGAAATTTTAGTCTTAAGTTTCTGCTACATGAGAAATATACTTGAAAATTATCCTCATCGCGTTTTTAATTTCGATGAAAATTTAAAAAATTATATGCTTTTCATAATTTTGAAAATTTGCAAAGAAATGAAAAAACTTTTTTTTTTATAGATTGAATAATTGCAATCAATATTTTTACTCGATATCAAATATACTTCGAAACTGTTGAAATCAAATTTTTCATTTAGATCTAAATTCAAAAAGTCAGAGCATTTTTACAATGTAAATCAAATTTTTTTTAAAGACTTTTAGAAATTTTTGCCTAAAGTCACAAATGATAGCGCAGAACGCAGAGTGGCACTAATAAGCGAATATAATTCACAAATTACTCGCGATGAAGAGCAACTGCAGAAGCTCTTATTAAATGTGAAGTTTCATGGACAAAATGTACCAGATTCTGATAAAGAATCGCTGAAAAAAGCTCTAGATGACTACATATTTCGCCAGCCAATGTAATTTTAAATGAAATTCGCAAATGCTTTGTGATAAAGAGCCACTGTAGAATCTTTTATAAAATGTAAAATTTCATCGACACAATGTGATAAATGAAAGATTGAATCAATTATTAATAAATAATTAAAATTAATTTATAATTAATAATTATTACTTAGTTATTATTTAATAAACATTAATTAGTTATTAATCAATTATTAATTAACATTATTTCTGAAAAATAGTAAATTTTAATTAATTTAATTTTAATTTTGATTATTATTATTAATTATCATTATTAATTATTGTTATTTTAAGTATTTTACACTTTTAATTAATTTAATTAATAATAATTTATAATTGATATTATTATTAATTTTAATTATTTATTAAATAATTTTTATTTACTTATTAATCAATCATGAAAAAATGTAAATTTTAATCAATTTAATTTTAATTATAATAAAATTATTAAAATAAAAAACTAATTATAATTATTGTTATTTTAAATATTTAAAAATTTAAATTAATTTAATTTATAATAATTTATTAAAAATAATTAATATTATTATTAATTTTAATTATTTACTGATTATTATTCACTTTAATGATTCATTAATTATTGTCAATTTAATGTTTATTCATTACTATTAGTTTAATGTTTATAAATCAAAAAGTCGCTAGTAAATGATGATCTCAATTTAAAAATAAAACTACAATAAATATTTAGTTTAATTTACTTTCCGTTTAAATTATTTTATTTCTGCCTCTGAATTCCTTTATGGTGTGAAGAAGCCTCAGGTAATAAGAGCCATAAATAAGTAGGCGGAGCACCGAGGAGCAAATTAAGAGAAGAGTAGAGCCTTCGGATTGACTGGTATCTATTGCTCTATTTTGTATTCATACTTAAACCAAAGGCGTCGCCAAACTCGAAATTTAATGATTTTTCATGTTTTTAATAGTCTTTTTCTCCTATAAATTATTATACGCTTTTATTTTCTTCTTCAGAAACCTGTTCTTGGGTAAGAAACTCGTGTTTTGTAAAAATTGCAGTTGATAAAAATATATAGAAAGCCCGTTTATGGTTTTCAATACTGCGATTTTACGGAAACTGACGATTTTGTTAAATTCTAACATAACAATTTTAAAACATCTAAGTATGATAAAGTGCATTATCATTCTTATGCAAATAAATGCCTACAGTTTCAAACAAACTTAATCATAACTTCTATTGCAGAATTGCAGTGGAAAAGTAATGTCATTTTACATGTTAATCTCCATAAGTGAGAAAAGTGAAATGCGTAGTCCTATTCATTAATTTTTTTCAAAACAAAAAAATACGGGCTTTCTATTTCAATGTAGCCTACAATATTTTTCAGTCTAATCTCAAAAATTCGAAAGCGTCTTTTTTTGGACCACCCTAGAGAGTAATTGTTTTTGACATTTATGAACATATAATGATATTATGCATTTGGAAACTGGAATGTATGTACATTACTATATACGACGAATATGGAAGTGTTAATATGTGTATGTGTACGTTCAAAAGCGTGTGTAAAACAATAGCCTGTATAATTTTTGCAGCACGTCTTTGTGCAAGTGAAGATGACATAACCTCTATGGTTGCTTTTGAAGAATGAGGGAATGGATGCGTTATAAGAAATGGTGAAATATCGTAAAACTTGTACAGGCTATTGTTTGCAAAAGCATAATATGTATTATTATATTAATAAATGTCAAAAACACTTACCTCATGTGCACAAAAGTATTATTTTGTTGAAAAAGCCATACAAAACACAACAAATCCGAAACTCATGCAAACAGAACTTTGAGAGGAATCAGCTGATTTACATGTGCTTGTTTGTTTCCATCAAAACATTGAAATAGTACATTACGACCCAAGGCCAGAAAGTTGGATTTCGGGGCGTGTGTGATATGAAGGCCGAGGCGAAACCGAGGCAACCGAGGTAAGATCACTGAAGTTAAGCATTGTTGGGCGCGGTTAGTACTTGGATGGGTAACCGTTCAGGAATACCTGCGTGCTGTTGGCCCGTCGTGGGTGTGGTGGGCCCACATTGGTAG
>CAKNYM010013172.1:0-12063 GCA_932195095.1 Andricus curvator | reverse complement strand
TTATTTATTATAAGAATTATTTTTGGAAGAATAATTAATTGATTATTATTTTCTTCATTAAATATATCAATTGTTAATTTTAAGATAAATTAAATCTTTATATTATAATATTTTTAAGTTTATTTATTATTTCATTAACAAAAATTATTAATTTTAGTTATAAGTTAATATTTAATAAATTAATTAATATCTTAAGAATATTTTATTATTTATTAAAATTAACTATAACTGGCAACGGCCATACCACGCTGGAAACACCAGTTCCCGTTAGATCACTGAAGTTAAGCAGTGTTGGGCGCGGTTAGTACTTGGATGGGTGACCGTCTGATACTACTGCGTTGCTGTTGGCGGTCGTGGGTGTGGTGAGCCCACACTTGTAGTTATTTACTACAAGAAACTATCCACCTAGAAACACTACCCGAATCGGGTACTGTCACGCTTACCCCTAGAGGCTCGCCGAAAGGGAAATAGCTTAATGGTATAAAAAAAAAAAAAACTATAAGAAATAAATAAAAATTATTTAAATTTAGAAGATTATTTTTAAATTTAAATGAAATTAGATGAAATTAATTTTATAGAAAAATAATAATAATATTTTTAATAAATAAAACTAATTTAATATTTATTAATTTATAATAATAATTTTTTTGTTTATTTATTTTTTTACATTTTAATATAAATTTTAGTTTATATAGTTTAGCCAACGGCGATACCACGCTGGAAATACCAGTTCTCGTAAGATCACTGAAGTTAAGCATTGTTGGGCGCGGTTAGTACTTGGATGGGTAACCGTTCAGGAATACATGCGTGCTGTTGGCCCGTCGTGGGTGTGGTGGGCCCACATTGGTAGTAAATATCCACCTAGAAACACTACCCGAATCGGGTAGTGAGGCAATGAACTTTCGAGTTCGAACTGCTAATCAATGTATGTATGTATGGTTCTATATAACTTCTAGAGTCAATATTTACAAAACTATTCGTAAACTTGACGCAAAAAAACTTGTCGATCGGTTGCTACAAAAAATAGTGTGTGATACACGTGCGTGCCAGGTAATTACTACACGTGTGATTGCATAATTCGCCTGCAGCTTGTGATGCAAGCATCATACTCGTTTCAGCCACCTGGTTTACGCATTTGTATCACAAATAACTGTTGCGCATGCACAGTTTAAAGATTACTTCCATATTTTAGGCACGGCTGGAAAATTTGCGCATCTGCAGTTTCGAGATATGCTACTTTAGACACGGAACTCTTGTTCTAACTTATGTAAATATAAAAAGTGGACCTCTCGATACTGGACTGCAAAATGGGGGCGGAGCCCCCATGAATCTCGCTTTGCGAAATCACGAATTGGAGCAGATTATGAATTCATGTAAATTCGTAAAAGTTATATAACCTTCCAATTTCCTATTGGCCCGAATTCAGCGAAAAATTTTTATGGGACCTAATTCATTTTAATTCGTCAGCACGATTTAATTTTAGTGTCAGTTAAGTCATTTTAATTCGCGAGATATCAAGTCAAGCTCCAATTCGCCTGAATTTGTCAGCGCGAATGCACTAAAAGACTAGGCTATTCAATCGAATTTGTAAGATACAACAAACGCGCTGGGCAGTGGTCGCCTCGGTGGTCGCACTATGGTCTTATACACTTGGAATCGCTGATTCGAGTCCCGAGGCATTCAATTTTTATTAATTTTTTTTTAAATAACCTTAGCCACGAATTAAGATGGATTGACACGCATTCAGTTCGCGCTGGCTTAATTCGCTTCAACGAATCAGAAAGCAAGATTCGAGTAAATTCAAACATGTGAACTCACCCCAATTAGTTTTTTTTTCCTGGGTGACTCCCAAAGTTGGTAAGGTAGCCATTCTGACTACCGTCGTTTTATCCCGGATTCACTTTTGTGGCCTCATCAGTGTGCAAGTGTATGCTTCCACAGACGCCTTCGGTAAATCTCTTCTGTCACCCATCCGAAGTTGTATCCGCGCCGCTTGGTGCTTAACTTCTGGATCTTGTACCGTTTTTGTCGAAAAGCCTTTAGAGTCCGTCTCAAAGTGACAGGCTATTCTGGAGCAGTCTTTGGCGTGCAAGTTTTGAGGTGGTTGTTGCAAAAAATAGTATGTAATAATATGTAGGGGAACGGGGGGTACAGTGGACCAATTTTTGCATTTTGATTTTTTATTCTTAAACCAATGTTTTATGAGAATCAAATGAAAGTTAGTTTAAAGTGATCACTATTTGCGGTCATGAAAATAATTTGTTTGTTTCTGAAAAACTCCATTTAGATATTTTTCTAAATTTTTCAAAAAATTGTGTAAATTGGTCCACTGTACCCGACTAAGCGAGTACAGTGGGCCACGAGGTACAGTGAGCCATGAGAGAAATCGCTATGCAACATAGGTTAACGGTGCGGCGCGTACAGTGGACCAGCGTTCAACATACAATCATTCGCTGGCACTGTACCCGATAATGCGGCTCACTGTACCCGACACGCACTTTTTGAACTATATTTTTTTTTCTTTATTACTGGTAATTCATATTTCAATAGTGTGCTATATTACAAGGTGCATATGTGTTACAGTAACCTCATAAATAACAATTCCCATTTTTTGGACTTATTGTTGAGATTTAATTATAAAAATTAGAAGCACAAAAGGTACAAAGTGACCATCGAAAATTGACATTTGTTGTTTCTAAACAACAAAATCACGCAAATCGTATGAAACTTGGATAGACATATCCACAATACAGAAATACATTACCAATCAAAAAATTAAAATTTTTAGTAGTTTTTTTTAAAGTTGACTGGTCCACTGTTCCCGCTGGTCCACTGTACCCGCCGTTCCCCTAAATGTAATTGCTACTCATGTGATTGCAGCATTCGCCTTCAGCTCATGTAGTCCAAGCGGTACATTCAACATTTTGATCTAATTGTTACAAAAGCAAGAAAGGCTGTAGCCGGGTAAGCACGGGTCGGCTGCCCCCGCTTGTTTATGGTTCATGTTTTAGGGATAAGTTCCTACCATTATAGGAATAATTTACCCCGAGTGCCAACTTCAAAAAATTGTTTACAAAAGTTATAAATAAACTTTGAAAAATCAAAAATTCGAATTTCTCAAAATTGGCTCAACCGATTTTGATAGCTTAAATATATGTTGTATACACTCTAAGAAAAAGTCTATTAACAGTGAAATTACGTTCCTTTCAGAATGCATCCTTTGAAATTAAGCAGATTTCTTTAGTCCGTCAATAGAATCGTTTCACTGTTCAAAGACTTATCCGTTAAATGCAAAACGAAAGTAGTTTTACTGATAAACGATTTCTTTTGACTTTGAAAAGAATTCCTTTAACTATTAAAGGATTTCATTTGTTGGCTAGCGGATAAAGTACGCCTGCGCATGAGTGAATTTTTTCACTGCACGATTTATTTATTAATTGATAAAGTGAGTCGAAAAACGAGCGAAATGATGTCGAAAATGGATTACTTCAAAAAATTAGGAATCCCAGATTGTGACGCAAAAACTTTGGAAGGTACGTGTACTGAAAGAACAATTTTTGATCCGCATAACCTCACTTTTCATTGATTTTTACGCTTTTGACAATCAAAGTATAAATTTTTCTTTATTGCTTTTGACAATCAAACGTTCGTAAGACGTTCTTTATGAAATGATTTTGTAAAGCGTCGATTTTATATCGATTTTTATATTTACATTCACCAAAGTTCGGCTTTTGTACATTTGTTGCACGTCATATCATGCAATAAATTTTCTTTTAACGTTCAAATTATTCTTTCTTTTGTCGGACAATAGATTTCACTTCAAGATCAAAGGAAATCCTTTCACAGTTAAAGGATAGGATTTGAAACGACAATCCTTTAACTGTGAAAGGATTTCCTCTCATGCCAATTTTGAATGGAAAATCCTTTAATAGTGAAAGGAATCGTTTGACAGTCAATAGTCTGTTTTTAGAGTGTAGGGTATAGACAACTAAAAAAAAGTATCAATTAAGTCCTTTTACGAGAAGGGGCTAAAAAATTATTGTAATTTTGTAACCATTTTTTTGTAATGAAATTTTGGTGGCTACACCGCCACTTTTCTTCTGTAATATAGTCAACTCATATCGAAGGTAACAACATATATTTTTTAAGATAAGATCAAAGGATTACTTCATGGTTAACAAAATAAAAAAAACATGATGGCCCCTAATATTTATTTAATTATATGACAATGGGGGGGCTAACTTAATTTTTAGCGAATACAATTTTTTTAAGTGGTTAGCTACCCTTGCGCAAAGACAGGTTTAATTTTCGAAAATTGAAAAACGTCAAAAATATTTTTTTTCCCCCAATTGATGATCCCCCAATTGACGATTTTTTTTATGATTCTGGACATATGAGAAAAAACTTTTTGGCGTTTTCTATTGTACAAATACCTAAAATCAACCTTGTCATTTTTAACATTTTAGGTACGCATATATAGTAAGGGTGGTCTTATATATATATAAGATTTTTATATATAAGATTTTTTTTTTATATAAACAGCGAGCCGGAACGGTCTCACTCAGTCTATTATTCGAGAGATGAAAGAAGAATATTTTTGGCGTTTTTCAATTTTTAAATATCGAAAATCAAACTTGCCATTTTTATCATTTTGGGTGTACATGTAGTAAGGGTGACGTTTTAAGATTTTCACGAACTGTGTCATCCAGCTTATAATTCGGGGGATGATAAAAGTCGATTCTTAGCGTTTTTCAATTTTTAAATATCGAAAATCAAACTTATCATTTTTATTATTTTATACGGCCATACCACGCTGAAAAACCCAGTTCTCGTCAGATCGCTGAAGTTAAGCAGCCTTGGACGCGGTTAGTACTTGGATGGGTGACCATTCAAGAATACTGACATGAGTGCTGTTGGCACATCGTGGGTGTGGTGAGCCCACACTTGTAGTTATTTATAACTACAAGAAAAACCTAGAAACACTACCCAAATCGGGTAGTGTCACGCCTACCCTGAAAGGGAAATGGTTTAGTGGTATATACAGTGTTTAAAAATCTTCTGGCGCTGGCCTGGCTCAGACCAGACTGTCTGGTTTCCAGTCTTGACGCTGGCCACATGGTCTAGCGTGGGCATAGCCAAAAGTGTAACGATTTTTTTTGGCTAGCCCGTGGCCAGACAGACTGGTCAGCCGCTAGGTATGGGCTCTTCAGCCACTAGTTGGAGGCTGGTCCGTCGCCAACTGGACTCCCTTTATTTTTTTAATGACTTGGAAAAAAAATCAATTTTCAGAATAAGTGTATTTAGCTGATCAGCCTCGAACCTGGACCAGATCAGACTGTGAAGATGATATGAAAAAAGTCTTGTTTTGATGGTGTGAATTTGTTATTTTCGATGATTTTAGACACCCTTTAACTTTTTCGAAATGTTTCTAAAAAAAGTTGCTGATCGAACTTATAACTTTTTTTGGTCTTGGATAGCTGATCAGCGTCAGTCCTGAGTCAGACCTAACCTTCCAGACTTGACGATCTACATAAAGTCAGACCCGGGCAAGATTATCGCCAGACCTGGGCCAGATCAGACTTTCCAGACTAGACAGCAGTCCACATAAAGCCAGACCTGACACCAGACTACCATTACATTTTTCCACACGGGATAGATGTATATGTTTTAAGGCCACCTATGCTTACCCGGCTACGGCCTTTGGTGTGAATAAGATTCCTTTTGCCATTAGAAAACGTTTTAGAAGGGGTCCCACAGTTATTGAAATTTTTTTCAGTGGTGGACATTTTTTTTGTTAAATGCTGTTTTTTTTCAAAGAATTCAGATATTTAACTTTTATTTTTTGTTTTCTAGTGAGGAATTTCACACCCTTTTTAAATTCGCCGACAATTTTCAAAATCTTAAAAAAGTTTTAAATTACGGTAAGTATACCATTAAGCCATTTCTCTTTCAGGGTAGGCGTGACACTACCCGATTCGGGTAGTGTTTCTAAGTGGATAGTTTCTTGTAGTAAATAACTACAAGTGTGGGCTCACCACGCTTACGACGGGCCAACAGCACGCAGTATTCTCGAATGGTTACCCATCCAAGTACTAACGGTACTAAGTAAGTACTAACTAAGTACGGTGATTTTTAAAAAATAATTTTTATTCGAATCCACCATGTTATAAGCCTATTACGCCCCAGAAAAGTGAGCGTTTAGATAGCCCTTGACCGAGCAGTATCGCGGGTACTGACAGTTTATTAATTCGAAACGCCGCCCCACTGGCGGTTTATTAGTTCCACAAATGGCCACTGAATAACGCACAATGTATTTCATCAGATTTCATTAACTTACTGTAGACACACACACACACACACATATTTTTGTAGATGGCAGTTGCTCTCAGTGGGACCCTGCGGTGGTTGTTTAACCCTTTTTTTTAATTATATATATATATATATATATATATATATATATATACAAAAATCTACCTCGCGCCGAACCAATTTGAAAATTTCGCGCCATACGAGATTAGCAATCACGACCCAAACATCTGACTCCCATATCAATGGTATATTTTCATCTAACACAAAGAATCCGTGAAACTTTACCTGCAATTACGTCGCACTTATAATTGTAAATCTTGGTGCACTCAAAATCATGTAAAGGATAAATATGATCTGGCCTTTGAGAAATTTAACAAATGGAGAAAACAAAACAGAAGAATGTTCGGACAGTAATCATCGTTACTGTCAAAAAACATTCACTTCATAGGACGTTCTTGCACCATTTCGGTAAGGGGCTATCCAACGCTCACTTTTCTGGTGGCTCTACAGTCTCATGACACGGTGGTTTCGAATAAAATACCTTGCATCACGCGTAGGGTTACACACGTCTTTACGCGGGGAATTCAATGTTCGCAGGACGACCCGAATCGTCCTGCGAACATTGATCTCCCCGCGGTAATGACGTGCCCAACCCTACTAGTGTTGTAATATACTATTTTTAAATACGCAAGATAGAAAAAAAACTTACACAGAAAACTTTTTTTGTTTAAAATGCTCCACAAAAAGTTCATTTACCACTTTTCAATATTTCGCACCGTTTTCGAAAAGTATGCATATAATAATGTAAAGCGTTTTGTTTTTCGATATCCAAAAAAACAATAATTTTCGAACATTTTGCAAAACACAAAAGATAAAGATATAAATGTCTATATCTAATGATATTATTATTGAAAAATCGTGAAAAACGATACCTGACATGTATTTATGGCAGGAGTCTGCAAAGGTAGATCCTATATCTACTGGCGATCCCAGGCCAATAGGTCGGATCTACTCAGCTTTGACCCAGAACTGTCAAAATCTTTTACCTGATTCGAGTCGCTTGGAACCCTTAAAAAAAGGGTCCTCCAGGTTCAAATTTCAGAACCGAGCCCTTCCAACTATAGAACTATGAATAGAAAGCAAAAATAGTACTTTTTTGAAAAAATGTACTATATTTATAGAAAACGGTTGCGAAACATCGCACAGTGGTAAATAAACTTATTATAGAGCGTTTAAAAAGAAAAAAGTTTGCCGTGTGAACAACGTCATACTCTATGCAATCACCTATTTTACGCACTTGCATCACAGAAAGCTATATTTGCTCTTGTTCATTCACTCTAGATTGTATGCAAACAACCTTAGAACATTTTGAATTATTTTTAGAAAAACTATTTAATCAGAAATCTGTATGCTATATATTCGGGCAAGTTTGTAATATTTTATTATTTCTCTGTGATTTTTAATATTCTCTTTGGTTGAATTTAGCGCATCATTCTATCGAAAGCTTTCGACAAGTTCAGAATTAAACTGGAGGTTTTTCAATTTTTGTCAACATTTAAGAGGTAAGCTTCTTTAATATATTATTATACTTATACTGTGTATTATAAATTATTTTTTTAATTACTAATATGTATGTCAATTTTTTGCAGTCTAATTTTTTTTAAATTATAAAAATCTTTATAGTGACATATTACCTATTTTTAAGTTTAATGCTTCATTCATTTTTCTTCCATAGTTATATGTATATTAACAATGTTGTATTACAATAACAAAAATGTACTAATTCGTACTGAGCTTGATAATCAGTGCCTTTAAGACAGCAGTAGCTTAGAGTTCTGGCCTCCTGCATACCATCTAAATTTCAAGCACTAAAATTTGACTGACTCAAATTTAGAGGGCAGTTTATTCCAAATTTGATTGCCCATATATTACATCATATTGGAATATTGCTGTATGTATAAATAATTTACATAAGTAATTGTAAATATGGATATAGATATTCGCACTGTCTAGTATTACCGAATTTTCCATAAGACTATAACCGTTCAAGTATAGCGCTAGGGCTAATAGGGAGATTTTGCATATCGTTCCGTAGCATACGGTAAACGCTAAAGTCGCGCGATGACGTTTCTGCGCATGCTCTACGAGTTTAGCGTTAACGTTTTCCGCTATCCAACGTTCGTTAGCGTATCGTTTAGCGTTTACCGTATCCTACGAAACGCTATGCAAAATCTCCCTAGTATTATGGAATTTTCCGTAATAAATGCCCTGGACGAGCTGAAAATAGGTCAGCCATACTGAAAATTCCGTAATAGTACTTTGATAAATAATATAAAAACTAAAAAAAAATTAGATAAAACAAATAGCTTGTTTTTATTTGAGTTTTTTTTAGTGGTACCATTGAGTATTATAATGGACACCAACTCTAGTGCGGAATCATGGATAAATCTGTACTCAGAAACGCAAAATTTAGCGTCCATTCTTATGTTCCTCAACTCAACATTAAAATATAAATTAAATTTCTCATTACATTCAAAGTTTCAGTTATTAAGGTTTTAATGTTAGTTGATTCATATTTGTTGTCCACTTGCAGAACTTAGTAAGTAACATTTGTCAAAGTATTGGCACTTGCTAATACTTGAACATACACACGAAAATAACTCTTTACGACAAAATTTACTTACTGGTTATCTGCCGGTTGATAGTAGTCATATAGTGCAAGGTGCCACACTATAGTGAATAGACACTTTTGTAGAAGCATGTTTATTGTTCGCAAAGCTATATCAATAGATAGACATATTTTTTCACATGTATTTGAAAGGTTAAGAGGAGGCTAGAGTAAAAAGTGGTTTTATAAAAATATAACTAAATTGGTTGTACATTATTATATGATTGAAATGAATTATTAATTATTATTATAGGTATGATCATATGTGGTCATTAAATTTTATATAATACATTTTTACATAGAAAAGAAACGTCTTAATTAAAACTTTGAAGCTTTGCATTATATGGATTGGAACCATGAAGTAAAAACTATTCACTACTCTGCAATTAATTATTATGAAAGGAATTTAACAGGGTGTTCTGGAATCGAGAATTTTGAATAGTATTGAAGAAAAAAATTCACTGATATTTCATAGAATTTCGGTAAAATTGTACATAGAAAAAAATATAGTAAGATACTAAGACATATGTTCTGAACACCCTGTAGTTCCTTAAAAAGATCCAATTATTTCTATAAAAAAAATATTTTTCTTAGGCATGAAGAGTCTGTCCACAAGGTAGAAAATAAATATCGCAGAAACTGCTCGCATGAGAGGTAATTTATTTTCCTATATTCTCCTACAAAAATGTATGATATATATCAAAGTCAAATTAAAAAAGAGTATCTTGAATTTTAGTACACGTTTATAAAATTGAAGAATACAACGATTGGGATATGTTGTAGATGTCAAAGTGATTTTCGAGATCGAAGTAGAGGAGGCGAGAGAAGGCATCGATCCAAAGATCTTGCAGGACACAGCTCATTGCATCGTTCAGATAATAAGAATTTAATAAAACGTAAATCATCTCGTGAAAGGTTCTACTCCGTAGGAAGGAAACACAGTTCTCAACATAATCTTTCATCTCAGTAAGATAAAACAAATAATCAAACATTCATATTATTTATTTACGATAGTTTAGAACATGAAAATTAGAAATAAAATCTGAACTTGGAAATTACTTGCTCATTGTCAGTTTAAATAATTGATAACGCAGAATTAAACTTACACTATTTTGTCATAAAACTTACAGCTAATATTATTTATTGCACTTAATTATTTACAGGTCTGATAGGGCTGATGAAAAAAGTTATCGAGAATCTCGGGGAAGATCAAGAGAACAACGCAAAAGATCTCCTCAGAAACGTGATAAAGATAGGTTTAGAGAGGAAAATATGCCAACTCTACCACATTACGTTGAGCCAGTTCCTGTTCCTGTTTATTATACGGTAAGATATTTAAAAATTGTTCTTTCAAATAACAAAGTACAAACTGCATAGTGTAAGCTTGAAATTGAGAATTTGAAACAAAAATTCATCACGCAGTTGGGGAAATAAAGATTTGAGCACTTGTGCGGATCATTTTAATGCATTGCGCCGACTTTGTGGAAATCTCTTTTAAAAAGTATGATACATATGCAATTACAGATAAAGCAAATACACTTTTGAAGATGAGCTAATAGTAAGATATATCTTTCTACTAATTTACTTTTCATTTCTCAATTCAACAGAATTTTCCTCCAAGGCCGATAATGATGGGTCCAATGATGTCAGTAGGTGGACCTTGGGCTAGAAATAGTCTTCCATTTGGACCAAGGGTAACTTTCCCGCATGGATTCATGCACCCGCACGTATACAGACCAGGGGGCCTGCCTTCAAATTCAAGTAAGAATGCTGTTTAGATGTCACCGATTATTAAAACCCGAATTTAGTAAAAATTAGGGGAAGCGAATATGGTAAAGAAAGTTATAAAAAAGCAAGTAAAATATTGCAATTAGGAAAAAATTTTATTGAAAATATTCTCGTATATCAAATAAGATTTGAGAAACAACAAATTTAAAAAGTGTATTCACTTAAACCACTTTAATTAACGAAACTTAAACTATAGGTTTTATTCGCATTGCACACAGGAGGGCAAAGGGAATAAGGGATCCCACAAAATTTTTAGTAATAGCAAAGGCAACTTCTTCTCTGTTTTTCCATATTTGGCTGTGTCTACAAGTATATAAAGTAGCGAAAGAACTTTATTGCAATATTTCTTCGCCGCTAAGCTGATGGAGCTTCTTTTTTGCACCTAATTTATCGCATTCGTCATGCTATTTTTCGATTATGCCGCTTGATTGCTTTTCAGAACATAGTTGAAGGGTCCTGAGCCATAAGGGCCTTAGTGCAAAAACTCGCGAATTTGACAGGAGACAAAAACTGTCTAGCTTGAATGCATTTGATTTTTCTTTGAAAACACAAATCTTCTTTCGAGATATTTCTATCGAGCCATGAAAAAAAATCCTGAAAGAAGCAACCACCTCCGAGAAACGCTCTTGTCAAAGGTACGGTGCGTCCCAAAAACGAAAATATTGACACACAAAGACTTGCATAACTTTTTTATTTTTTAATTTAACAAAAAACGATAAAGCCATTCTGAGCTGTTACTGAGCTCTATTGAATTATGAAAACAACAGGCAAAAAGATGCAAAAACTTTATTAAAAAATACCGAACATGAATTTTGACCTACTTCTAAATCGAGCTCGACTATAATCTTCTATAGAGACATGAGTTAGGTCAAAACAATTAGTTTAAGCCAATAAAACGAATTTTCGAAATTTGCACTTACGCCCTCATACGACGGGATCCTTCAGTTATACATAACCTGCGAAAAAGAAAAACCTTCACTTTACCCTCACAACCATTAAAAAGAACAATCCAACGCCAAGAGATGTAAACATAATATAACATGTTACCTTAGAATCACTAAAATTTTGAATCCACCCAGATAAAAATCGTGCAGAGCACGTCACTCACACAACATGGTGCGGGCAGGGTGCGCGGCTTGTGCGTCACACTTGGTGAGAGGCACGCGTGTGCGAGGCATATGGGTCGTAGTTTGTGAGAGGCACGTACGTGCGGGACATATGCGTCGCACGTTGTGATAGGCACATTTTTAAATGCGTGTGAACTTAGCCCCCCACTTTGAAAATTTCGAATTTTTTTT
>CAKNYM010013171.1:0-13261 GCA_932195095.1 Andricus curvator | reverse complement strand
TCCATCCATCCATCCATCCATCCATCCATCCATCCATCCATCCATCCATCCATCCATCCATTAGGCCTAATGGCGAAACCATAAGAAAAAAAAACACGCCCTTTACTTTACCTCATACAACAATAATAATAATAGTTTATTTTTATAATAATATTAATAATAATGCTAACAATTATTAATTAATCGATAATAACTTCAATTTCAGGTGATAATAGAGCATTTATGCAGTCTTTATACATATATACACTACACTTAACATTGCACCTACCTCTGAAAATATTAATTTTACAAAAAAATGGTTCAAACAAAAGTTGTAGCAAATTTCATTCCCTATAATTGAACCTCTACGGATCAAAAGGGGATACGCGTGGATTCAGCCTGAGAAGTATTGTCCATTTTTGTTTTGGTATCCACGACAACACGTTTGTAGCCGAGGAGGCACGTGCATAGGGCAGCGTCAAGATTGCCGCTTGCAATTTAAAACATTTATAATTTTTTAACCATAAATCCGATTGAGCTAAAACATTTCAGAAAACTTCTTCAGATCTTAATCAACAACTTTCTCACTGGAAGTTTTCCGTTGCTTAAAATTCGCTCGATAGACGAAGCGCTTGAAGGTTGAAATTCATAATTTTTGCAAAGCCTCACAAAAAAATTAACAACTTTTTTATTTACTAAATTATTTGCGTTTTTCTTCCTTAAGGGGTAACACCACTCTAGGATTTTCAAAAAATCGATTTTTTTTTCTTAGCTTAAAATGTACTTTAGGGGCCTAAAAACAATGTGCACTTGGTCCCATTGCAAAAAAAAATTTTAACAGGTCGAAATCTTGATTTCACCGAAGCGCCTCGAAGCGTGCACTGAGCGCTCCAGCGGCGCAGTCGGATCCAACGCTTTTTTTATTTCTTTTACCTGTCGAAATGGTAAGTGGGAGGTCATTAGGGTTCCTCAGGTGTCAACTAGGATGCGCTGATTTCTATTAAAAATAGTATAGGTGTGTCTGTGAATCAGTAAACGCTACTGAGATTTCATGGATTTGGACAGTAGCTTCATAATTACATTCTTCGAGGTACTACGTAGCCGTTTTTTGATTGGTCGTAAACTTTTAGTTTTATAAACAATTTTCAGCCTTTTTTTTGCGAAAAATCGATTTTTTTTTTCAAAGTCGCGCCATTTTTACAAAATTTGATTTAAACAAAAACCCCTACGTAGTACCTTAGCCAATGGTATATAGATTAAGAATTTTTTTTTGTTTTTCGCTCCAAGTCTCATACTTTTCATGTAATCCGTCCGCCCGTGGAGACGTTTTAAAAAAAGGCATTTCGCGAAATCAGCTGCATCAGCGCCATTTTCTATAAAAATGTTAATAAAAAAATGTTTTTACATACTTCAATATATGCTTAAACAACCCTTCTTTAAAAAGAAATCCTATTTCCTCTTTAATATTCTCAAAAACAATTCACAAAGCTAGTCTTGTTTTCGGCTTATAGAGTGGTGTTACCCCTTAACTAGTTTCAGAAGACTTAAAAGTGTAATTTAGTGTTGATAAGATTTATGAATTCTGGAAATTGACTAAATTAACGCGAGTTGAAGTGAAAAAAAGATTGAAATTTTTTGTTTTCGACAAATCTAGTTTTTCTCAATTACTTCAAAAACTGTAAAACCTACAAATATTTGCTAAAGGAAAGAAGGATGCGCCTTGAAATTCTCTACAAGCATCATTCCTTCAAATTAAAATTCGAACGATTTTCAAAATTGAATTTCTGGACAATATTTCTCAGGCTGAATCCACGCGTATCCCCTTTTAATCCGTAGAGGTTCAATTTATACTTGGACTTTTTTCTTCTAGGATGCACCAAACACGAGATATTTGTAAAAACACGGATTTCAGGCGTCATCGTTCAAAATGGAGGCGAAGCTTGAGTGGGGGATGTTGGCAAACTTAGTATGTTTTCCAGGATGCCGAAAAGTACTATAATACTAAATTTCATCTCGTCAGCATTTTTTTCCAGGTGAAAGTACCTGTCGCCTGGGCACTACTCTTCATTCATTAAAATCTTTTAAATCCATGGAAATCTTTCGGAACATCTTGAACTCACTTGAAATATTCTAAAATCTTTCAAAAGCCATTATAATTTCTTGAAATTCCTTAAAATCCTTTACATTTTTCTAGAAACCTTTGAAATTTCGTTAAATCTTTTGAAATCTGTCGAAATTATCGAAAGCCCTTTAAATCTATTAAGATTTCCTAAAATCCCTTGAAATTCTCTGAAATCTTTCGAGTTTTTATAAAATCCTTTCAAATCTTCGAAATCCCAATAAATCCCCTTCCATCCGTAAAAATTCGTGAATATACTTTGATATCTCTTGAATTCCAATCCAGTGACTTCACAAAAAACGTGGTGTTAAATTTGTTGCAAATGTCACATTGCAGGATGGTGTTCCCATGACTGGTCACGGAAATAATGTTGGTCAAACCCCCATCCCTACATTTTTCTGATTCGTCTTCTTTTATTAGTCACAGATATTAAGGATCAAACAGTAGCATTAAACACATGGGAGAAAAAATAATTTTCTAATATTTTTGCCGGCAATCTAGGCTCTATTCTTGAAATATGCTTTTTTTAAAAAACGGGTAAAAAGAAAATTGTCGGTACCAATAATTTTTTCCCCCGTTACCGGCTTTGTATACACAACCGAACATTGAGCACAATAGGCAGTGAGTTAAATGTTTGTATAATACCGCTTATCATTGCTACAGCACATCTTTTGATAACTTGAAAATTGTGACTTGTAGGGGAGAGAATATTTATGAAAAATATTTTGCTAATGAGGCTGTGAATAAATAAGGCTCGCCTTGCAAGAAAATTTCACGAAAGTAAAATTTTAATTGTGTAGATTTTTTCCTTATGCGAGAGATACTTTGAGGTCTCTTCAAATAAAAATTGGTAAAATTTAAATTATTACTAGTGAAAGTATACAGATTTGAATAACGAAAAGTGAGCCATTAAAGATTAGCAGGAAATTAATAATTCGATTAGTTAAGATAATTGCTAATTCAGCAGTGCAAAGAAACTAATTGCTTCATGCAAATGAAAAAATTTACTTTGAACTGTATATAATAATTTTTGAAAAGTTATAACATTTGAAACGTGAAAAATACCAAAGTTTAATAAAATAACGCAATGGTTTCCCATTCTTATCCTCCTATAGATGAAATCTCGTAATTTTATGGAGAAAGATTTCGTGTGAGTCATAGTAAGTCATAGGGTGACCTCTATATATTCAAAATTAAAACTAACAGAAGTAAAAAAACTAGATTTCTCATTTTGTCGATCGCCGATAGTTATTTCGATTTATTTATTTTTACTATTACTTTCAATGTAAGTTGTTATTGAAGATATTTTATCTGAGGTTGCTATGACTGACTGTCTTCATACACGTCGTAAAATGATATGCGCGTTATATTTTGGCCGATATTATTGTATGTACTATACACTATATTCTACTCGATTAGATTAGATGAATGACAAAATGGTCTCAGTCCGTGGCGCCACCGCAGTGATATATTATAAAGTACAATCTTCCTTAATTCTCAAACTTGAACAAATATAAAGTAAAAATTAATTGAATTTTTAATTGAAACTCATAGTTTCATGCTTCTTATTTTCTGCACTGATTGATTAATAATTTTTTTAAAGTGTTTGTTACGTTGTGAAATGACTATATATGAATTAAATTCTCAGAATGATATGTACATATAGTTATATTTTAATTTTTTTTCTTTAATTAGTTTTAAAGGTTATTATTGGATTAAATGTATAGAAATGCAATTTCGAACAAAAAACATATATATATAATGTAAAAATTACTTGAATGTTCCAATGAAAATAATTGTTTAATGCTTTTTCTATTGTGAACTGATTAATTTTTTTTTTTTTTTTTATACCATTAAGCCATTTCCCTTTCGGCGAGCCTCTAGGGGTAAGCGTGACACTACCCGATTCGGGTAGTGTTTCTAGGTGGATAGTTTCTTGTAGTAAATAACTACAAGTGTGGGCTCACCACACCCACGACCGCCAACAGCAACGCAGTAGTATCAGACGGTCACCCATCTAAGTACTAACCGCGCCCAACACTGCTTAACTTCAGTGATCTAACGGGAACTGGTGTTTCCAGCGTGGTATGGCCGTTGCCATTAATTAATCAATTATTTAAATAATTATAAATTAAAAATAAATAATATATAAATATATATAATAATAAATAAATAATAAATCAATTAATTAATTAATTATTATTAACTGTTTCTATTGAAACTTACATTTTCTGGAATTAGTTTAAAAGGTTATTGATGATTCATATCGTCAGAAATGAGACTTCAAATAAGAAAAACAAATATAAAGTAAAAATTATTTGAATGTTTCAATGAAAATAATAGTCTCATGCTTTTTATGTTTGAAACAGTTTAATTAATTATTGGTCGATTGATTTTGTTGAAAACTTTAAATTAAATAATGATTGAATTAAAATTTTTTTTTCAATTAAGTAACATAAATTGATTATTTACTTGAATGTTATGTAATTGAATATGGGCTATTATTTTTAAAATAAAAGTTCATTTTTGCTTTAAAATACCTCCATTGCAATTATACATATAATCTTTTCAAATGCTTGTGACGTTGTGAAATGACTATATCTGAATTCAATTTTCAAAATTATATGTACATATATTTTAGATTTTTTGTTAATTAGTTTAAAAGGTTAATAGTGAATTAAATGTATAGAATTGAAATTTCAAATTTAAAGGAGAATATAATGTAAAAATTATTTGAATGCTTCAATGAAAATAATTGTGTAATGCTATTTATGTTATGAACTGATTAATTAATTATTAACTGATTCTATCGAAACTTGCATTTTCTGGAATTAGTTTAAAAGGTTATTAATAAATCGATTATTCAGAAATGAAAGTTCAAATTTTAAAAGTATATATAAATTGAAAATTATGTTAATGTTTTAATGAAAGTTATAGTTTAATACTTCTTATTTTTTGAACTGATTGATTATTTTTCATCTGATTAATTTTTTTTAAATATTAAATTACATGAAGATTGATTTTGATTTGTTTCAATGAAGTACAGAAATTTATTATTTACTTTAAGATTATGTAATTGAATATTGGCTATAATTTGTATGATAAATGTTTATTTACATTTAAAATACCTATATTCCAATTACGTAATTTCTGCCAATGTTGGTGATGTTGCGAAATGATTATCTGAATTTAATTTTCAAAATTATATGTATATATGTTTTAATTTTTTCTCAAATTACTAAAAAAGGTTAATAATAAATCAAATTTTCAGAAGTGAAAGTGAAAATTAAAAAAAAAATGTAAAATAAAAATGGTTTGAATGCCTGAATGAAAATGATAGTTTAATGCTTTTTATGTTGTGAACAGGTTAATTAATTATTAACTGATTAATTTTCTTCAAAATATTAAATTAAATAAATATTAAATTTTGATTTGTTAAAATTAAGTACATAATTTGATTATTTACTTCAAGGCTATGTAATTGAATATTGGCTATAATTTTTTTAATAAAAGATTATTTATGTTCAAAATGCCTCTATTCCAATTGTATAATTTTTGTGATGTTGTGAAATACGTACCTGAATTATGCTTTCCATATTATATGTACACATATTTTACTTTTCTATGGAATTAGTTTAAAAGATTATTATTAATTCAAATTTTCAGTAAAATATAAAGTGAAAATTATTCGAATGTTTTAATGAAAATAACTGTTTATTGCTTTTTATGTTGCGAAATCATTAATTAATATGTACATATATTTTAATTTTTCATGAAATTAGTTTCAATGTTCATTAATAAATTAAATGTATATTTAAGGAATGCAATTTCAAAAAAAAAAAAAATATACAATGTAAAAATTATTTGAATGTTTCAATGAAAATAATTGTTTAATTAATTAAAAATAATTAATTATCAACTGATTCTATTAAAACTTACATTTTCTGGAATTAGTTTGAAAGGTTATTAATAAATTGAATTTTCAGAACTGAAAGTTCAAATTAAAAAAAAATTAGATGAAGTAAGAATTATTTGAATGTTTCAATACAAATTATAGTGGAATGCTTCTTATTTTGTAAACTGATTAATTAATTATTACCTGATTAATTTTTTTCACAATGGTAAATTACATAAAGATTGAACTTTAATTTTTCTCTACTAAGTGACATAAATCAATTATTTATTTTTAAGTTATGTAATTGAATATTGGCTATAATTTATATAGTAGAAGTTTATTTATATTTGAAATACCCGTATTCTACTTACATAATTTTTAAAATGTTTTTCATCTTGTGAAATGAGTATCTGAATTAAAATTTCAAAGTTATGTGTACATACGTTTTAATTTTTTTTTAAATTAGTTCAAAAGGTTATTGATAAATCAAATTTTAATAGATGAGAGTCAAAATTAAAAAAAAATTAGGTAACAATTATTTGAATGTTCTAATGAAAATTATAGTTTATAGATTCTTTTTTTGTGAAATGATTAATTTTGTAAACGTGACGTAGACTGCTTTAATATGGAAACATTGTCTTCTAATTATTTCAACAAAGTTAAGAAAAATAAGAATATTTTAGACTCTTTAAATTACAACTGATCAATGGATTTCAAATTAATTATACATATTCAGGGTCTTCATGAGCTACTTTTCAACAGAGTTCTGTATATTGTCCTTATTTTCTATCGACAATTGAAATTATTTAGCGAACGAGGTAACGATTACTTGCTTTGAATAAGCATCGGCTTGAATAAATACCTATAAAATTAAGTGCCTAAAATAGGTTATTTTAATTCCATAGCTTTTTTCTTATGCAAAAGATACTTTGAGGTCTCTCCAAATTATATCTTAAATTTTCAACTTTTTTTCCACTTTGTACTAAGAGTGAGTTATAAGTTGAGGCAATTGAGTGAACATACTTGTTGAAACAAATTATTATTATTATTATTTATAACTATCTTCTTCTATATTAATGTTAAACAGTTGGTTATTTTCTCAAATATCCAACTTTTTGTCCACTTTTTACTTAGAGTAAGGTAATAATTATTGCAAGTTAAACAACATAATAGTTTGAACAATTGATTATTGTTTATAACTTAGAGTCATGCAAAGCAAAAGGAAATTAAGATCAGATATCAATTTTACAAATATCTGTTTTATTTCAGAAAAATATATTCAGAAAGAAGGAAGAGATTGTTTAAAAAATGATTGTTTTAAATGTTTATTCATTATTTGTTGATCACTACAAAGCCAAAGCAAAGTTAAAATTTTTAGAGAGAACCGCAACTTTCCAGCAATTATCTAAGAGATGATAGTTATAAACAATAATAAATTGTTCAAACAATAATCTTTGTTAGTTTGCATTAATTATTACCTCATTAAGTGAAATGTGGACAAAATGTTGAATTTTTCAGAAAAAACCGACACTTTTTAGCTTTATTAAAAGACAATATTATTCAAAATAATACTAAATTGTTTGAGCTATTATGTTTGTTAACTTGAATAATTATTATATCAGTCTAATTGAAAAGTTGAAAGTAGGTTGACAAAAGCGGAAAAAGCGCGACTTTCTAACCTTATTGTGAGAGAAAATTGCTAAAAATAATAATAAATTTTTTGAACAATTCATATATAAACGACTAATCATCAGTAAAAAGTAGTATTTTAGGTATTCTAAACAATTTCTGTTGAAAAAACCGCAAAAAAATCATAATTAGCGCCAAAAACTCGCAAATACAATTTTTCTCTGATGGGTTTTTGTGGAACCATATAAAATATATATATGGGCGTGATATTGAAAAAATAATTTTTGATTCGTATTTCATGGCTAGTTGTGAACAAAATGT
Source organism: Andricus curvator (assembly GCA_932195095.1). Taxonomy (NCBI): domain Eukaryota; kingdom Metazoa; phylum Arthropoda; class Insecta; order Hymenoptera; family Cynipidae; genus Andricus; species Andricus curvator. Next base: position 5,318 of record CAKNYM010013171.1, on the reverse strand, counting down.
TGAGTTTCAGCTTGATTAACCTAATATTGACGATTCTAAATAAAATTTACAAAAATGTCTTTTTTTCCTTATGGTAGTAGCGCACTACTTGTGCCAGCTTTTTCTTACTACTATTTAGTACATCACTATAATAAGTTTGTATTTACAATATTTGTGCCAATAATTTTTTACTTGTTTATTTTGTGCGAGACATAATTTAACAAATTTTTAAAATCTATTTTCTCAATCAGGCACGAGGGTAATAAGTATCAATTTGAGTGCTTGAAGAAGTAAATTTAAGTTTTTAAGCTTTTTTTCTCTCTGAACCAAACTTGGTAAAATTTAACTAATTACTAGTGAAATTTTACATATTTGATTGATGAAACGTGATCCACTAAAGATTAGTAGAAAATTACCAATTCGATTAGTCGAGATATTTGCTAATTCAATAGTGGAAAACAAATTGCTTGGTAAAAAACATTATTTAGGACTGTATATAATAATCTAAAAAAAGTTAAAAACATGGAAAACGTGACAAATAGAAAAGTTTAATAACACGAGGCGATGGTATCTCAATTTTATCTCTATTTGAACGATAAGAAGGTCATACTCTGACATTGTGAACGTGACCTAGCCTGCCTTCATTTGAAAGCATTGCCTTCTAATTGTTTGAACAAAGTTAAGAAAATAGAGAATCAATGAATTCGAAATTAATTATATATATTCAGGGACTTGATGCGCTACTATTCGCTAGTTTTCGGTTGTATATTTTCCTTATTTTCCATCGAAAATTTCTATTATTTAGCAAAATTAGTAAAAATTATTTGCCTTGAGTGCGCATCAGCTTGATTACATATGCAATTATGTGCCCAAAGAAGGTTATTTTAATTGGATAGCTCACTATTCGAATAGCAAATAGTGAGTCACTAAATATTATTAAAGATTCACTAATTTGAGTAGTCGACATATTTCCTAATTCAATAGTGGAGAACTAATTGCTTGATAAAAAGAAAATAATTTAGACCTGTATATAATAATTTTGAAAAAAGTTATAAACATGGAAAACGTGAAAAAATAAAAAAGTTTAATAGGTCGACGCGATGTTGTAGTATTTTAAACTTCATTGACATAGAAAGAAGGTCACACTTAGCATTTTTAACATTATTCACATAATAAGAAGGTCACACTGTGGAATGTCAAACGTGACTTAGTCTGTTTTCATTTTCAAAATATTGTCTTCTGATTGTTTAAACAAAGTTGAGAAAAATAAAAAAATTACAAAATCTTGAAATTATAGTGGATCAATATAGGATGAATATCAATAAATATATCAATTAATTATGCATGTTCAGTACCCTCATGCGCTATTTTCAAACAGAGTTCTGTTTTCGATTTTTAACTTTTTCTTTGTTGCATATTTTCCTTATTTTCCATAGAAAATTGCAATTATTTTGCAAGCTTTATAAAAATTTCATTAACGAAAAGTGAGCCATTAAAGATTAGCAGAAAATTAATAATTCGATTAGTTTAGATATTTTCTAATTCAGCAGTGCAAAGAAACTAATTGCTTCGTGCAAATTAATAAATTTACTTTGGACTGTATATAATAATTTTAAAAAAGTTATAAAATGGAAAACGTGAAAAAAAATGTTTAATAAAACAACGCATTGGTATCTCATTGGACTCTTTTATATGTTGCTTATGTACATTTACAAGTATGATTAATTATTCAAACAATTTCCATGGACAAATTCAGATTTTGTCTATTTTTGACGAATTGGCTCAATTTGTTTACAGAACAAAAAAGAATGTATTTATAATGAGTCTTTCCTACTTTACTTTACTCAGAGAAATGTCCTCTTGTGACAAAAGGATGTTTCTTGACGTAAATGGAATTTCCTCTTAAATTTAAGGTTGAGAGGATTTTCATTTGTCTCAACAGGAATCCTTTTGCAGCAAACATTTTCCTTATGCAACTAACTTAACCTACTCTTCCAGCCAAATAATTCTGTTTGTGTAAAAAATATATTCACCTCGTTCAAAACAAAACAGGCAAGAGGATGATGCTTTTGTTTAAAAACAACTTTTTCTCTGAGTGTTTGCTAATTTACAATAATCATTAATTATTTCAACAATTCTCATTAAGATATTTGAAGTTTGGATATTTTTCCACAAATAGGTACAATTTGTTTACGGAATCAATAAAGAATGTTTTTCAAACAACTCTTTCCTATGATACTTTGGAAATTTACAATAATTATCAATAGGGCCATCCACTATTTTTTTTTATTTTTGCATATTTAAATTTATGATCTAAAATCACTAATAATACCAGCATAGTGTGAAAAAAACTTTTTTCGAAATTATATTTGAAAAAGAAAAATATGGCCAAAACTGGAAAACGTATGCACCACTTGTGGCCATGGCATGACCAAAAGTAGCACGTGTATACTTTTGCTGTACCAGTTGTGGCCATGGGCTTTTTTATTCATATTTTAGGTTATTATCAGTAAATTCATGTTTTTTTACTTACTATTAAGTTTTGTAAGTAGTATATAATATAAATATTTAAAGAAGATTATGATTTTCAACAAATATCAGTAATTCACTCATCGGTGTATTCTGCAGATTCTTATAAGAAATAATTAAAATTGCCGAGGTACAACACGCGTCCACATATGTTTTCAATTATTTCTTGAACTATACTTTTAACGTCCTATAGAAAAGAGTTCAAAGCGTTGCCAACATATCAAAAAACCCTATAAATATACTACATAATACTATAGTAAGAACTAAATATTTAAGATTTACTTATAAATCTCAAAGTGGCCACAAACGGTACTGTGGACACAAACGGTACATCTACCCTACACATATAATATAATAAAAAGTAATTTCAACAGTCAAAGCTTAAGATTTTTTGGACCCCCTACCCCTCAAAAAAGCCTTGTGTAATTAAGGGACGCTCCCTAAGAAAAGGGATAAATTGTGAAGCGAGCAAATTTTTTCGAAAATAAATTTCGAAAATATCAAAGAGTATAGAAGACGTTCTTATAGAACTATGCGCATATAATAATTTTACGTTCGGCATTTCTTCGCTTCGTGCATATATTTAAAAAAATATATTTTTAGGAGAATGGATGCTATTTTGGTAATTTTCGACTTTTGCATCTTAAGTTGCGATAAAATGTTTGATAACGGACTTGTTTTTTTTTATATTGGACACGCACTCTTTTTTCAATTACAAAAACAAGACAATGAAAATACTTTCGTTTCAATACCAATGAATATTGTGAATTGTAATAATATAAATTCATTGCAATGATACATTTTTTCAGGGTAGCTGAGAATAAAATTTAATACAAAATAAGAAACAAATATTAAAGTAATCATTAGAAATAAAATTTGTACTTTGTTTTGCTATATCTGAATGAGCAGCCCCAGACCAAGGTACAGAAATAAATATAATATACAATATACATTTGATATACTAGACTTGAACATAATATGTAAAAAATGTCGCATTTTCGACAAAATCGAGTACGAAGCACGAGATACGTGATGAGAATGTGTTCGTGAAAGCCGCAGGAGCTTTAACAAAAGAGAATTCACAATCAACATATTACAGTGGTCGATGCTTTGACCTTTAATTTTAAAAGGCCTGCGCACAAATGTGAGGGAAATAAAAAGACCGAATGCGTAGTGCAAGGTACATATATTATCGAGCACGAGAACCAACCATCGCACGTTCGAATATTTTATAATTCGGCAGTTTTCTGTTCACTAGTTTTGTTGCTGTTGCGTATTTTACACTCATCATGAAGAACTGGAGGGGCAATTGGTATCTATATATATAGAGCAAGAACACTAAAGGAATGTTCAGTTTTTCGGTTAGACTGTATAGAAGCACTTCAATATTAAAGTCTTTCAAAGTCTTTTTAAGCTATGCGATTTTTAATTCTTTTCATTCTTTATTACCTCATTTATAGTAGTGAATGTGACGAGATAAAGTCATCAGGACTAACATTAGAGGAAGCTAAGCGTAAGTTCAACAGCATTTAATTCAATTCACAGCATTTGATTTGTCGAAATATTATTCTAAGATACTAAATTCACTGCAATATGATTCAACTGGAGTTATGTATTTTCAATAATTTGAAAATCAAAAAAGTCCTCAAGACGATACAGTTAATATTGTACACATTTTCCCCCTAAATTTTTCTATTATTTATGCTTCTCTACTATTTCGCGAATAATAGAAGACGAATGTAAAAATAATCAGGTCCTTTGTGAAAAAAGTCAGTTGTTTAATATATTTTCTCCTGGGATTTTTTTATGGAATATGATTTTCTGCTATTCCACATACACTTAAGAACCGAAATTGAAATTATCAATCGGTTACTTTTTTGAAAAAATCGATTTTCAAATTTAATTGATTCAAAATGCAAAATATTTTTTTAAAGTATTTTATTTTTCATACGGCGTTAAAAATTAAATTGTGAATCATATTAAAATTATTTGCCTTTTCGAGTGCATAGACGAGACGGATTCTCTGTAGTTGAAATAAAGTAAGGCGAAATAGATAAGTGTGTAAACAATTCTTGTTTTTCCATTTAGTACCGATGACTTGTGAATGTGTTATATTTAGAGCTCCACGGCCTTCTTATTCTTTCAATAAAGAGAAAAATGTTACACAAGTGCGCTCTAAAAATTTTAAAAATTGCCTTAGAATCTTCCAGATGGTTTTGTTGAGCTTTTTAGAAATCTTTTCATATGTCTTGAAATATTAAAATTTTGTTAAATAATCTTTAAAAATAAAAATTAATTATAAATTTTCCCAGGAATCTGATCATCATTTTTTTATTTTCCTGAAACCTTTCTGAAGATGAATCTTTTTTGTTGCAGAATTAATTTTTGCAGATGATGATCCATCTATTTTGATCAAAAATCATCTTTTTCTTTGAATCTCGGTTTCAATTCAATTTTTCAATCGCTTATCTAATCCATTTTTGTTCAAAATTTATCTTCTTTAGTTCAAGCTTCAACTATTCAATTAATAATTTATATTAATTGTTTGAAAATTAACTTTTTTGTTCGAAACTCGCCTTTTTGGTATTAAAAGTCAACTGTTTTTTAATAAAATTCCACTTTTTAGATTGGAAACTTAACTTTTTTTTAAATGATTTTTTTTTGTTATAAAATAATCCGCTTCGATCGGAAATTTAACTGTTTTATTGAAAATTCTTTCTTTTTCATTGAAAATTCCTTCTTTATGGTAAACAGTCATCTTTCTTAATAGATTTAAGACTTTCACGATGATCCATTATAATAAATTTAAA
>CAKNYM010013170.1:0-17204 GCA_932195095.1 Andricus curvator | reverse complement strand
GCGAAAAAACGGATATGAAGCTCTTTATCAACAAGAAGAAGAGCAACTTCCTCCATCGAACATTCCACCCGTTCCAGCAAGACCACCTTTCCAGATAGCCGATAATGCTAACATGAGAAGTAGGAGATCTATCCACCAAAAAGTCTTTCTCAGGATGGACAAATTAGCTGAAGCTAATACTGCTCTCCCCGATTTGCTCCCCGAAGATGTTAATCTCTGGAATCTGAACTGTGTTGTTTACGAGAAGGCGGTGTCCTTGCTCAGCGACAGTAGAAGTAACGAAACTTCAGTACGTCTGAGTAAGACTCGCGAGCGTATTGCACAGCTTCAATTCAAAATTGAAACGGCGAGATGGCATGCATCAAATATTCAGTGCGTGATTAGCTACATAACATTAAATAAAAAATTCACTCCAAAAGTTAGGGCACTTGCTTGAAACTTGAGGAAAGCAAATCACACGCTGAACAAGTGTTAACTGTTGACCATCAAGCAGCACTGGACCCAAAAAATAAGATCTCTTTCAACAGCGAAACAGCGCCTTGAACGGCGAGTAAAGTGGATTCAGGAAAATTCCACCTTTTCTACTCATCCTTCCCGTCTGTTCAATAAAACGTCACGTGCCGTTAAAAATCCGCCTAGTCGAGAAGAGATTCAAGTCTTCTGGGAACAAGTATATGGAGATACTTATCAGCTAAATGAAGACGCTTCAGATATATCACTCTTTCGTAACTTTTGCCAAAGGCAAAGGTTACAAGGTCCAGAGGAAGAGTGTCCACTAATTACTGCTGAAGAAGTGAAGAAAGTTATCGCTAGAACTAAGAACTTTTCAGCGCCAGGGCCAGATAAAATCAACAACTTTTGGTGGAAGAAGTTTACTTCTACGCACCAACATCTAGCTCGTATATTTACTACTTTCTTAAACGGAGAACAACCCGTCCCGCAGTGGCTAGTGGAAGGACGCACGGTATTGATTCCTAAGACAGGAGATTTGTCAAGTCCAAAGAACTACAGGCCCATAGCTTTTTTAAACACTAGCTACAAGCTATTCACTGGCATCCTCAAAGAGAGGATATTAACATCTATCGAGCCGGTATGGAGTGCAATAGTTGAACAACGTGGATGCAAGAGAGGTCTGGCAGGTTGCAGGGAGAACCTGTTAATAGACAGGTGTATCACCCAGGACTCGATCAGGTATCGACGCAATCTGTCCATGGCTTGGATAGACTACCGTAAGGCATTCGATAACACGAACCATGAGCTACTTATTAAGCTCATTGAGTGCATGGAGGTGCATCCAAAAATAGTGAGATGCATAAAAGAGCTTATGCTCTTGTGGCGGACAAGATTTGTCATAACATCTGACAAAAGACAAGTGACTACAAGCTATATCACATATAAGAGGGGAGTCTTCCAAGGAGACTCTCTAAGTCCGATTCTTTTCTGCATCTCTCTCTTGCCTCTAACTATTGTGCTCCGAGGAAAAAGCTCTGGATACCTATGTGGCCCGCCGAACAAAAGAGAATATAAGGTCAACCACCTTTTATACATGGATGACCTTAAACTCTTTGCTTCCTCGAAAGAGGACCTTAACATCCTTGTGGAGGCGGTAAATAGGTACTCTAAAGCGATTGGCATGAGCTTCGGACTGGACAAGTGTGCCTGCGTCCACCTACGCCAAGGAAGATTAGAAACTACATCATCGCGTCACGACCAGGATGTTCAACTCATAGGCGGAAATACCATTCAACATCTTGGTATTGGAGAAACATATACATATCTTGGAATACCGCAAGCGGAAGCCCATGATGTGCTTGCGTTAAAAACGGCCCTTGGAAAAACGTATCGCCAAATTCTCAGAAAAATTTGGGCTTCCGAATTATCTGGAAAGAATAAGATCCAGGCGACCAATATGCTGGCCGTTCCTATACTGCTCTACACGTTTGGTGCAGTAAAATGGAACGTCGATGAGTTGAAGCAACTTGACCGAAGCACACGCAAGATGATGACAATCCATCGAAGTCATCATCCTAGATCTTCCGTACCTCGAATATACCTCCCTCGAGATAAAGGGGGTAGAGGCTTGCTGAGCTTAGAGTGTCTTCATCGCAGAACGGTTCTGGCTACAGCCTGCTCAGTTCTAAATAGCACAGATTTTCTTATGCGACTAGTTCATCAACATGAAGTCGTCAATGCTGCGGCGTTTCTATATCGTGCCGCAGATAGGGCCGCAGAGGAGCTTGGCCTCCCATTTGATTCCAGCGACACTACACATGGCCTAGCATCACTAACACCTTTGGTGCTCAAAAGTCGTGTACAGGAAGCAGAACATACGCTTCTACTAAGAGAACATGCTGACAAGCCCCTTCATGGTAAATTCTACGGCATTATACGTAGAGAAGAGCTCTCGATGGGTCTGTCCAACATGTTTCTCAAGTCTGCTGGATTAAAATCGGAGACTGAGGGATTTCTTTTAGCCTGTCAAGATGGCACTTGGACATGTTCTCAGTGGATGCTCAAAATATGCACGATACGGGTACATAGAGAGACACAATGCGGCTCTAAAAGTGTTATATTACCATCTGAGGTACTTCTATGGTGTTGATCTATTGCCCGTCTTGCCATACGCCCAGGGGGAACTCGAGTCCGTTGTGGAGAATGATCAGTGTAAGATCTACTGGAATTTCTCATTCTCGACCACTCAACGTATCAGTACTACGAAGCCTGATATTGTGCTCCAAGATCTGAAGAACAAGATCATTTACGTGATTGAATTCTCGGCACCAGCCGATGGTAATATCACGGCAAAGGAGGAAGAAAAACGGGCGAAATATCAAGCACTTCTTTTCGAGCTGAGCAGGCTCTACCAAGGCTTCAAAGTCCATCTTGTAGTTCTCATAATCGGCTGTCTTGGAGGTATGAAAGCTTCATTTATTAGCCAACTCAACAAGATTCCGGCTTGCCAGCGTCAGGCTCATTCCATGGCGAACCGGATGCAAAAGGCTGTTCTTCTGGGATCACTTCATATGGTCCGTCAACACTGTTCCTCATAACATTTCACAAAGATTGGTAGCTCTAAAAAAGTATCCAGAGGTGAAACTTCATCTCCAACTGTCCCGTCTGCCGCGTAAGATCATCCGCGGCTAGAGACATGACTCCAAGGAACAGTGTTGCCCGATGTTATCTCGCGTAAATTTTCCGCTCTTGCTTACCTTCTAGGACAGAAGGAGCAGAAGCGGATGACGTACACGTTCCAGTTGCGTCGGGATTGGTTGCTTTTAAAGAACCATGATCGTAGCTTCCGGAGCCTACAACTTCTAATAATAAAATATTGAAGATTATATAAGATTTGAAACAGTAGTTTCACCTTATCTGGAAATGTTGTTAAGTTTTTGAAATCAATTTTAGGAAAATCAGGGTTACACACGAAATATAGAGTTCCGTTCAAAAGAGTTAGGCATAAAGGCACTTAGCCTAAAGAGAGATAAACATCAAAATAATTTTCAAAGAAGTCCTAGATATCACTCATACGGAGAAAAATGGATGTTCAAAGTATAAGATAAGTACCGAGAAACATATAGATATTAATGCGTAACATCTGCTATCTTTTTGAGATGTTAGACTTAAAAATATTTTTATTCCAAACTTAAACTCCCGATATGTTAGATTGAAACATCAAAGATATTAAATTCGTTGTCCGAGTGCAGAAAAACGCCATACCTCTATCGGCCACTTGATGAAGCTTATAGTCAATTTCGTGAAAAATGCTGTCGACATCTGTCGTTCACTTGATGAAGCTTATAGTCAATGTTTCGTTCGTATGTAAAGTTGTGGAAAAATTATGATTCTGAATATTTTGGTTACAGGATTGTAATAATAATGCTCTGTATTGTTTAAATATAGTAGTAGCAGTTTATTGTATAAGGAGGATCAAAAGACGGTTTACTCCTTGGTACACACGATACTTTATGTAACAAATGTATGATTTACAAGTTTATCAAGTCTGAAATTTAAGGTTAGTTCGAAGCGGCCATAATCTTGGGAGTATTATGGACGCATTATTGTACTGCTCGCATGCGCATTCACTCCTGTTGTCTAGACGGCCTCTTTTAGAACTAAAAAGGCGCTGATAAAATGCATAAATCATGCCTGCGTTAGATAAAATAATTGATAAATGTGCTGTATCCTCTCCAGGAAAACCTTTGAGGTAAGAAACCTCTGCATTGCATACTTGCATATATCTGTCAATATCAAAAGAAACTAATCTTCAACATCTAGATAGCTGTCGAATAGTTTTCTCCGTGCAGGCCTTTTAAAACATATAATCATGCATGATCATGATTTTAATTGGGATGATCTTAAGATCCTTTATCATGAGAGTAATAAAAAAAAGATAGAATACATGGAAATGGAAAATGTAATTCATAAAGAGAGAGGGCAATACAGCTATTAATTTAAAAAGAGATCTATCGAAATATAACAAAGTTTGGGATGGGGTTATCAATTGGATAAATTCATTATTTGTTCTCGATAATGAAGTCTTATATATACAAATCAATTTTCACCAAAGAATGGAAAATTTCATTACATAGCTTTTTATAATACTTATATATGCTTTTATTTTAGGTATTATGTGAATTATGATTAATATAAGGTTTCGTTGTTCATAGCGGAACTTTTCCTGCTAATAATTCCTGACGAGGAAGTCTAAATTGGCTTCGAAACTTGTTGATTCCTAGTAGTATAAAAAAGACGGAGAAAGAACAAGGAAAGAGTGAGAGGTAGGTTTTGGTTTGCTCTTTCCTTTTTCCCCGACTTTTTTATTTTGTTATATATTTGTCTCTAATGAGCCGGAAACGAGATATAGTTGGTACATAAATGGTTCATAAGAAAGTAGATTTCATTTCGAACTTAAAAGAAGATGATTTAAATACGCAAAAGGATCAAAACCTCTTCTTTCAATAGCTCAAACCATATAACTATACACATTTATCTTTTTTATCCCCTATAAAAAAATAAGAATGCGGAAGCAATAAAGCATTAAGGTTCTCCTTTCTCATATAAATTATAATATTTTGTATTCAAGATAATTATTACTTGCCAAGGTCGCTCTCGTTTGCAGGGCTACCTTAAGAAATGGATCAAGTGATTTTCTTGCTAGGCTCCTATCCTGCGTAACCCCATCGGTATATGTAATTACGCGTATGTACACTCGCATTCTGACCTTGCTTTTTGCATAGCATAAGAATCACAGGATCTTTTGCAAGATCCGCTGAAGATTCCGAACGTGGTTACGGTAGCGCTTCACCTCCTGCAGAAAAAACTACCACATATCCCGGGACTTACATAAACCCTCAATTAGCGCTCGGCATCTATAAGAAACGGTTTGTAAATCAGCCTCGATGCTACTCTGAAAACTCGATATCCTTGAGGTGATGGATCGGAAGGCGAGTTGTCATTGTTTGCAATTGCAACCGTTAGTAGGGACAATTATTTCTGCACTCGAGAAATTCGATACGAATCCGAGACTCGACTTCTGGATCAAAGGCGGACTAAGATCAAAGCCGCATCAGTTACGAGGCAAAAAACTTCCTAACTGAATTTCGCTCGTTATGCATACTTTGCAAGTGAGCACTTTCAACTCCTCGATTTTTAAATTAAAACTTTTCCAATCTTCAAATCCTGCGAATCTTGAAAGCATTGCAATTTATTGATTTTTATTTTGTTACGCGCATCAGGGGCAGTTCAAAAACTACACAGAGAAAAGTGGATGTTCACTATGATGGTCCAAATTGTTTTTTATTGAATTTTCATACATATCACCCGCAAATTTGTTTGAATCCACAATATAATTGGTGGATTTGTGAAGTTTAACACGTATTCCCCATAAGAAAAAAAGACATTTTTGTAAATTTCATTCAGAATCGGCAATCATTCAGAATCGAGTTGAAACCCAAAACCTTCTTTCCAGTTAGCCATAGAATACATAGGAATAATCATTTTTTAAATATCACCCCCTTAAGTCTGTTTATCGGGTCCCAAAAAAACCCCATAAGTGAAAAATTGAGTTTTGCGAGTTTTTTTTAGCTAATTATGAATGGTTGAGGTTTTAAAAATAAATTTTTTTTTTAAATAAATGAAATACTACTTATATTTAATTATGCGTTTAATTATATTCATATTATATATAATAATATTCTCATAGAATAATGCTAGAAAGTTGCAGTTCTTTATGAAATTTTCCACTTTTGAATTAGAATGAGGAAATAATTGAAGTAAATAAACATAATTGTTTTAACAACTTATAACTATATTTAATAATATTGTCTTTGAATAATGCTGGATAGTTTTTTTCTGGAATTTTCACATTTTTGCTCACTTTCTACTTAGTGAGATAATAATTAATGCAAGTTAACAAACATAATTGATTACAGAATTTTTTATTGTTTATAACTATCTTCTCCTATATTAATGGTAGATAATTGCGGTTTTTTCCTAAAAATTGTCACTTTTTATCATCTTTTCACTTAGAACGAGGTAATATATAATGCAATTTAATAAACAAATTTGATTGAATAATTTATTATTATTTATAACTATCTTCTCCTATAGAAATGCTAGATAGTTGCAGTTTTTTATAAAACTTTCAACTTTTTGCCAAATTTTCACTTAGAACGAGGTAATAATTAATGTTCACTTTTTACTCTAGTGCAATGAAAATTAATGGAAGTTGAAAAGCATAATTAAAAAAAAATTATTACGATTTGTAACTATCTTCTCTCAGAGAAATGCTAGAAAGTTACGGGTTTTTCTTGAATTTTCAGCCTGTCTTTGACTTTTTGGTTAGGAACAAAAAACGAATATTGATATTTATTTTTAGGAAAGGCTCTCAGTAACTTCTTTAAGAAAAATTTACATTTTGTATGATCAATATAGAAAATTAGAAAAATATTTCAAATATGTTTCATTTCAGAGAATTATATTCACAAAAAAGAAAGATATTCTTTAAAAAATGATCCTCTCTATTGTATCTTCTTGACATAAAGTGAAGAATTGCAGAAAAAAATTAAACTATCTAGAATTAGTATAATAGAATATAGTTATAAACCAATAATAATTTGTATATCCAATAATTATGTTTGCTAAATTTTATTAATTTTTTACAACGCTCTACGTGATAAGTGGAAAAAAGTTGAATATTTAAGAAAAAACCTCAACCATCTAGCATTATTCGAAGAGAATATTATTAAAAATAATGATAAATTATTTAAACAATTATGTTTAATAACTCGAAATAATTGTTACCTCACTCTAATTGAAAAATGGTGAGAAAGTGTCAAATTTTAATAATAACTGTAACTTTCTAGCATTATTTTATAATAATATTATAAATAACAATAAATTGTTTGAGCAATTCTTCTTATTGAATTTAATTAACTATTGCCTCGCTTCAACAGAAAATTTAGAAATAAGATGAAAAATTCGGAAAAACCACGACTTTCTAGCTATATTCTAAAAGAAAATTGCTAAAAACAATAAAAAATGCTTTGAAAAAATTATGTGAATAACTAATTATCATTCAAAAGCAGTGTTTTATGTATAAGAAACAATTTGTATTCAAAAAACCACAAAAAAGTCATAATTAGCGCCAGAAACTCGCAAAACCTAATTTTTCACTTATAGGTTTTTCTGGGACCCTGTAAAACAGACTTGTGGGGGTGATATTTCAAAAGTAATTATTTAATTGTATTATGTAATTAACTGTGAGGAGAAATGGTGAGTTTCAACTCGGTGTACCTAATATTGACGATTCTGAATAAAATGTACAAAAACATCTTTTTTCTTATGGGAAATACGTGTTAAACTTCATGGTGCTTGCGGAATTCCTAACTATAATTTTGTTTTAAACATTTTTATTTTTTTGTAGATTCAAACAAATTTGCGGGCGATATGCAAGAAAATTCGAAAAAAAGACAATACATTTTTGGACCACCCATAGACAGCCATTTATTTGCCGAAAATTATTATCTGTTGATATCAAAAGATATATGCAACTATGCAACGCAGGCTTTCTTACCTGTAATGTTTTTCTGGAGAGCAAATAACACTTTTTTATAAATTATTTCACCCTGTCCATACAATTTACAGCATTATTATTACTATCCTGTAACCAAAAAATTAATAAGCCTCATTTTTCCACAAGTTTACATACGACACGAAACATCAACTATGAGTAAATATTTATGATTATGAGTATTATGAGTACATCATATTTAATCCAATATGGAACGTTTGAGATTTCAAGTCAAAACATATTTTCATTTTCAAGAAAACAGTTGAATTTTCCACCAACAAAAATTAATTTTCTACCAAAAATGGTGAATTTTCAACGAACCAGTTGAGTTTTCAAACTTATAAATCGAATGTTTTAGAAAACAGTTGACTTTTAAACCCGAAAAGATAAATTTCCAATCAAAAAAGATGATTTTTCAACCAAATATTTAAATTTTCAACAACAAAAAAATAATCATTTTAGACCAAACAGTTACATTTCCAACCAGGCTGTTGAATTTTCAACAAAATAATTATTTTTCCAACAAAATATTTCATCTCATAACCACATAGTTGAATTTTCTACCTAAAAACATGAATTTTCAACCAAAAAGTTGAATTTTCCACACATAAAAAATTAATTATCAACTAGTTACATTTATAATCAAATAGTTGAAATTTCAAGCGAAAAGGACCATATCTCAACCGAATAGTTGTTTTTTCTACTCTTAACCTTCAACTTCAACCAAAATTAAACTTTCAACCAAACATTTAGGGGATTTTTCAAATTTAAGGGGAGAAAGGGAATCAGGAAATAAAAAAGGGCCGTTCAAAAACTACGTCACACTGCCAGGGAGGGGTCGGGGGAGTTTTCATGACGATTGGTGACGTAAAGTGGGAGGGGATTGTAGGATGTGATATCGCACATGGAAAATATAAATGTGAATAACAATTTTTTGATATTCTTAAAAAAAATGAAAATTAGTGATTTCATTTTACACGTGAAGCATCTAAATACAGACCTCGCACTCTTTCCCCTATTTACCCCTTTTCAAAATTCCTCTTTTTTCGGCTGTTTTTAAGCAATCTACCCTTTTTCTCGCTTTTTTCGCTGAAATGCGAACTGAATTAATAGAAATTTTCAACCCAATAAGAAAATTCCACTATTTTTCGTTGAAAGTTAATTCTTTTTAATACCGAAAAGTATAATATTATTTTTTTGCCTCAGAATTCATTTCTTTTGGTTCAAAATTCTACTATATGGTTGAAGATTTAACTATTTTGTAGGAAATTCGTTATTTTTTGGTTAAAAATTAATATTTTCAACTGAAAATTTAACTATTCTATTTTTGGTTGAAAGTTTATCGTTTTTGGCGGAACTAATTTGTTAAAAAATCATTTGGAAATTCAACAAGTTAATTAATCTATTTGGATGAAAATTTAACTGTTTTCTTTCAAATACGTTTGCTCAATTGAAAATTAAGTTTTTAGCTGAAAATTTATTTTTGAAAATAAAACAAGAATTCAACGATTATTGGACGTTAAATGGTTTTGAATTTGATTTTAATCTAATTCAAAAGTCTTGAATTCAAATTTATTTTTTCCATTACTGGCTGAAAATTGATCATTTTTCATTAAAAATTGAACAATTTGGTTAAAAATGCATGTATTTTGTTGTAAATTCGTCTTTTTTCGTAAAAAATTAATCTTCTTTATTGAAAATTTGATTGCTTTATTGAAAGTTAAACTACTTTGTTTAAAGCTCATTTTATTAGTTGAAAATCTAGCTCTTTGAATGAAAACTAAACTATTTTGTTAAAAGTCCTTTTTTTCGTCGAAAATTCATTTTTTTAACTGAAAATTTATCGATTCCTTTATTGGATGAAAATTAATGATTTTAACTGTAAATTTACCTATTCCATTATTAGTTGCAAACTGATCGTTTTTGGTATAAAATTCAACAACTTGGTAGAAACTTTACTTACTTTGTTGTAAATTCGTCTATTTTAGTAGAAAATTAATCTTATTGTTTGAAAATTCGACTATTTTTTTTACATTCTCATTCTAATGAGAAGGTATTGGTTTTATGTAAAATTTGACATAGTCGGTTTTCATCAAATCTCCACGTTTTGAGACCCCCTGAGCTAGAAAAAACGATTTTTACGAAGGTGTCTGTCTGTCTGTAGTCTGTAGTCTGTCTGTCTGTCTGTCTGTCTGTCTCTCTGTCTGTAGCCACGATAACTTTCGAAAAAATGATCAGATTTGATTGAGCTTTGGCACACTTTTTTATGGCCGAAAAATAGAGAACGAGTTCGTTAACCAGCTATTTTGGATGAAAATCCAAAAAGTGAGCACATTTTGAAAATTTTTGAGACCACTTTTTTGGAAGATTTGAAAATTCTATGTACGGTTATTAGTAGTACGCAAAATGACGAACAAAATATTCTCATGACTTTTCATGATAAAAAAAAATTACTGGAGTTATAGCATTTTCAAAATTCCAAAAAACAAACGAAAATGAACATTTTAAGCCGAAAAACGCACGATATGAAAAAAAGTCAAGAGGAGAAAACATTGCTTCTTGAACACCCTATAATATTTTCATAACAACTTTTTGAATTTTTTGAAAAATAAAAAATTCAAATTTTGATCGCACAAAAAATCAATGAAAAATCAAAAAAGCCATTTTGCTGTAAAACTATGCAAGATACCAGAAAAGATCATCTCACCAAAATTGTGCACCTAAAAAAGATCTACAAATTTTTTATCATTCACTTTTTGATATGACGCGTAGTTTTTGTTTTATTCGTAAAAAACAGCATTGAAAATAGAAAAATCAAATTTTCGGACGAATATTACCAGCTACGAAAAAATGATCGAAACAAAATTTGTTCATCCAAGGAAGAGGTACAAATTTATTGTGACTCATGTTTCGATAGGATGCGTGGTTTTTGTTTTATTCGTGAAAATAACATTGACAGTAAAAAAAATCAAATTTTTGAAAAAACAATGCAAGGTACGAAAACATATAAATGAACAAAAATTGTGCATTCAAAAAAGACTTACACACCCGTAATCAATTTTTGTGGTAAGAATATATTCAAAATGAAAAAATTAAATTTTTTGATAAACGGCACAAGCTAAAATAAAATGTTAACTAATAAAATTTGTCGCCTGAATTATATCATTACTTTTCATTTGAAATCAAATACGAATTTAGTAATTTGTATATGAAGAACATATAACACGAAACACAAAGTGCGCGCTCAGTGTATTTACCAAATCGCACGCCGTAAGTGCGCTCAAACTTTTTTGTTTCTATCATACGGTTCAAATGATTTTCAAATCAAATATCGAGCGCGAAGCGCGAGTGTCTGGATGAGAATGTGTTCCTTAAGGTCGATAGAACCTTGAGTAAATAAAGTTCCTTTTCAGTCTAAAATAAAAATAAATTTAACAATCACTTAATATGTAGAGGTTTTGATAATTTTATAATATTTCCAAACAAACTTTTTCTTTTCATCGAATTCGAACACGAAGTTCAAAAATCTAGAGGAGCCTAGCGTAAAGCGCGATGCAAATACGCCCGAGCGCGTAGCGCGAGGTGAACACATAATCGAGCGCGAAGCGCGAGATCCAACAGTCGCGCGCCCCAGGCGCGCTCAAACTTGCGAGCCGCGCGCGAAGCGCGCCATGAGAATGTGCCCGCGAAGCGGGCAGATTTTTATAAATTAATTTTATTAGTTGAAGATACATCTCTTGGTTTAAAATTGAACTATTTAATTAAAAATTCGTTTTTATGTTGTTAAAAATTTTTTAAAATTATTTTTGGTTGAAAATTGATCGGTTTTAGTTTGAAATTTAACTGTTTTATAGAGAATTCGACTTTTTGGTTTGAAAACTCAACAATTTAGTTGAAACTTTTTTCTTTCTTGACTGAAAAATATTTTCTATGGTTGAAAATTCATCTCTTTTGTTGAAAATTCGTCTTTTTGGTTTGACAATTTCATCTCTTTTGGTAGAATTTGGATCTTTTTTGGTTATAAGTGCAATTTTTTGTTGAAAATTGATAATTTTTTGGTTGACGATTCAACTATTTTGTTAACAATTCGTCTTTTTCGGTTGAATTCAACTGTTTTTCATATAAAATTGGAATATTATATGGATTAAATATCAACTGTTTGATTTTTGCTTTAAGAATTCATTTTTTTGGTTAATTTTGACTGCTATTTATTCAAAATTAAAATCTTTGAGAACTGCTCTGTTTTTAATGAAAATCCAAATTCTTGGTTAAAAGTTGAACTTCTTTATTAAACATTTTTTTGTTGTTGAAAATACATGATCGTAGTTGAAAAATTATACTATTTTGTTGAAAATTAAATTATTTTATTGAACATTTAACTTTGTTGAAAATTGTACTATTTTGATCAAACTTCATCTCTTTTGTTTGAAAATTCAACTGCTTTGCTGAAAATTCATCTTTTTGGGTTGAAAGTTCATATTTTTTGGTAGAAAAGTTTTTGGTTGCAAATTCAACTGTCTTCTAAAGAATTCGTGTTTTTGGCTTGAAAATTGCACTATTTGATTAAAAATGCAACTGTTCGTGGTTAAAGTTAATTCTCTTTTGATTAAAAATTCGTTGTAAAAGCAACTGCTTGGTCTAAAGTAAATATTTTTTTTCTTGTTGAAAAATAATCTTTCTTGGTAGAAAATGTATCTTTTTGGTTTAAAAGTCAACTGTTTTCTAAAACATTCGACTTTGTAGTTTGAGAACTCAACCATTTCGTTGAAAATACATCTCTTTTGGTAGAAAATTAATGTTTATTGGTTTATAATTCTATTATTTTGTTGAAAATGCCATATATTTTGTCTTAAAATCTTAAGCGTTTCATATTGAATTTAATATGGTATCTGCGCATTAATTTCATTTCAAAGAATTTATTCCTCTATTATTCCCCTATTTTCGTGAAAAATCACCCTATTTTGCTTGTTTTAAGAGCATTTTGAGCTATGAAGTCTGTTAAAATATCATTTTTGTATCTTTGAGTTTTATTTTTCACCTTTATCAAATGAAATTGAAGAAAAAATTTTGACGAAGAAGGAGACGGATGGAAAAAGTGTATTATACTGTATTATCTAACTTAGGAAATGGTCAAACATTATTAATCACTTGATCAATCTTCCTTGATTGGAAAAGTACCATCATCCGTAATAAAATTCCAATCGCATTGAGCAATAAAGTATTTCTGGATCTAATATTTTCTTCTCAGAGCGAAGTTTTTGCAGACAGAGCAAGAACATCTCAGGTAATCAATTTTCTTCTACGACTCAACTGACGTGTTCATCACCTTGATTTTTATTCCTTTAATGCGTTATTTGCTCCCGGGTAATAAAACTAGAACATGAGTCAAACAATATACTTGTATCTTTCCTTCATCGCAGCAATATCTCCCACATTTTTAATAATTTTCCACACATTTCAAATTTACTTTCAACTTTATTTATTGCTTATTTATTTATTCTCAAAGACAAAGATTTGAGGAATGTTTATTGTAACAGATAACAGATTCGTGATACGATTTTCATCGAGGAGCTTTTTGAGGTGCTTTTCAAGTGCTTCCAACTGAGCTTTTATTTCTCAATTTCACTCTCCCGTACTCGAAGATCGTTGCAGGTTTACAAACGCCCTGTCGTCGCTTTCATCATATCTATACTTAGGCTGTTTATCACAAACTGAAAACTGTCAACGCACTCACATTGAATTAACTTCGCGGGAAATTCGTCTTCTCTTTTTTTCCCATTTCTCTAAGAATTGCAAAAACTTATATACATTCTTCGTACTTTCAGCATATGCGAAAACAAATATTAAAAGTAAGAGGCGTTATGGGAAGATCTTGTAAACTGAATGTTCACTTTTGTATGTAGGCGTTTCAGAGTACGACCTTGTGTATTTTTTACTCTTCCGATTTCACTTTTGAATGATTTTATTAGTTCTTTTTCAATTCCTTCGTTTGTTTTTCATTATAATTTATTTTTACCTAGTCTCAAGTCCTGGTAAAATTAATTAGACCCAGAAAGGAGAAGATGGATTGAAGTACACACAATTTAACCAAAAATATGTCTTTTATTCAGTCTCAAGTTATTTTCATAACGATGATTCCTTATGGACTATCAGTCGTTGCAGCTACAATATGTTCAGTCTTATGCCATTTCATAAGATGTGATATCACGCATGAATAAGCCTAGTTGTATATGGCATATCACTGTTTTACAATCTAGGGGGCATTATAATATTGAGTACAATATGTTCAATCGTATGCCATTTCATAAGATGCAATATCACGCATGAACAAGCCTAGTCGTACATAGCATAATCATTGTTTTACAATCTAGAGAGCATTATAATACTGCGGTCGTACAATTTTCGTCGTTAAAACCTATTTGTACCCTACCCATCAAATTCACACAATCATCCTCGGCGTCAAACCTACAGATAGACATTAGTTAAAACGCATCGAAATATACACAACCTAGTCGTACGTCACAGATTGTCACCCATCCGAGTGCTATCCACGCTTAAAATGTCTTAACATCTGGACTCTTCTCGAGTCGAGATTCACCTCACAGCTCATGGCATCAGTTTAAAACAGTTTAATTTTTGAGGGCTAGAAACTAGGGGTTAACCATTTCGCTTTTTGGTGAACACTAGATTACAAGAGATTACATGGGTTTACTGAGTATTACATTAGATTACTCACTATTACATATGATTACATGAGATTACAGAAGATTACATGGGATGATATCATATTACATGGGATGACATGATATTATATAGGATTACTTAATATCACACGGGAATACACAAAATTATACAAGATCACATAGGATTACATGAGATTACACAAGCTTACAGGGATTACTTGGGATCATGGGCTTTCAAAAGATTACAAGAGATTACGCAAGATTAAATGTGACTAAGATTGAAAAACGCAAGAGATATCAAAATCACTAATAATATAAGGGCCTGTGTCCTATACTCACAAAAATTTGAAGATTTAATCGCGGAATTAATTTAAAACTATAATTGATATTTAAAAGTTTTTTAAATGTTTTTTGTCGTGCCAAAAATTAGATATCTGGAAAAAATTGTCTATGATTTTAATAATATAAATTATATCGTCAGTTATGTATTATGAAAGAAAAAAACATAATTTTGTATGAAACAAATTTAAGGCTGAAAACAAATAATTATTTTAACAACATTTTTTTGGAATTGAATTTTTTCTTACCGCTTCTTACCAATTTTTTAAAAATAGTTGAATTTTGATAAATCATGACATATTGTTTGGGAAAAACATTTCCTACAACAATACTGTTTCCAGTTTTTAAAATAAGTCAATAATCTTCAAATATAATTATTTGTTTAAAAAATCCTTTCTTTTTAAAAATTGTGTCAACGATTTCAGCCTGGAAGCATTTTTCAAAAATTGGTAAGAATTGATAGTAAGAAAAATTCAATTGCAAAAAACATTGCTAAAATAAATTATTTTTCTGAGTCTTAAAAACTTTTCATTTAAAATAATGTTTTTTATTTAAAATGGCATCATTAGTAATATTATTTTGATTCTTTACATCCTAGAGAAACAATTTTTTCAGAGATCTGTTTTTTTTTGGCACGACAACTGCCTTAAGTTTTGTACTGACTTTATTGAAAATTAAGTTTGAATTTTATTTATTTATTTTTGAAATTAAAAATTGTTAGTTGCATATTTTCAAATATTTTTTTTCCTTGTAAAATGCAAATATCATTAAAAAACTGAACGTCATTACTCAAGGCAAATTTGTTGAAATAAGTTTAAACTTTTTTTTAATGTTTAAAAAGTATCCTTTTTGAATTCAAATATTAATTATATTAATAATTAATATTAATATTAAAAATAGCAGGGCAATTTCACTATTAAATCTTACAAAATTGTGAAGTTTCATATTGAAAGCCTTGACAGTCTGTTTTATATTTAATAATTTCAGATTCAAATATCATAAATTGTTTGGTTTCAATTTTAGTCAGTTTCAAATTAAAAAATTTTAAATTTAAATATTATAAGTTGTTTGGTCTCAATTTAAAACGTGCAAAATTGGCTAGTTTTTTTTAATTCTTTAAAGTCGTAGAATATCAAATTCAAAGACTTAACAGTTGCACAGTTTTCAGTTTAAAGGATTTGAATTTAAATCGAGATTTAAATAATTTTGAATCGAATCCCTCCAGAAAAAAATTCAATAGAATGAAAATTAAAGAAAATAATTTTGTCAGATCCGAACCTCAAAATTGAGAATATTTTAGAACTAGTTATTGAAAATTGAATTATTTTCTTGTTGAAAATGTTCCAAAATATTGAACATTTCAAACTCAGCTTCAAAAAAAAAACAATTGCGAACTGAAAGACTTATAATTAATTTCAAAAAAATTGGAGTCATAGCAAACTTGTTTTGTATACTTTTTTTTTCAAGTTTCAATGTAATGTCTTAAAGTTCTCGGATTTTTAGTTAAAGATTTTAAAAAAGGAATAATTTAAAATTGAGAAAAATTTGATTGGAAAATTTCAAGAATAAGTAATGATTCTAAATGAAGTGGTAAAAAAAAATTAATTTTAATTTAAAAGTTAAAAATGTGTCGTTCAAAATTAAGGTAGCTAACAATTAAGCCGTCAGAAATTTATACCTCAATAAATGAATAATTTCTTTAATTTTAAATGTATACAGTTTTATAGTTCTGATTTTTCATATTGAATGCTAAATTTTCAATTATTCCCTTTCATTAGGTTTAAATTCTGCTCGGTGGGTTTCCTGTCACCACTACGTAGCGCGTCCTCAGGTTGCGGATAGAGGAACGGCCCGTGAGGCTGAACAGCCCCTAAGGTTAGCTGCGAATACAAGAATAAGCAGTCGCGGACAGCCGATAGGAACCAGTCGTGTGTGTGCTGAACTCAGCACTGGTAGAAAATAGGTACACGACAACCATGGCTTGGCAGGACTCACCCATTCGCGTTCATACGCAATGGGTGGGTTCTGGCAAGCCGAGGTGCAGGGTGTATCCACCTAGAAACTATTATTATTATTATTATCGATTAGCGATTCGAACTCGAAAGTTCATC